>OMPJ01022350.1:18619-34474 GCA_900312935.1 Carapus acus
AGGACCTCTGAGGCTTGCGACAGTATCTAAGGTGGTGTTACATCACAGCTTCAAACACAGGACCTATGCACAAGGAGGTGACTAATGCCCAAGTGTGTTTGCAGGATGCCATAGAGGAAATTCTGGATTTGGATGTGAACGTAACCCGAAGTGACAATTTCTTGCGCTTTGCAAGTGGCGAAAGGTTGTTTCCAGGGTCCATCCCACTGGCCCATAGATATGGCGGGCACCAGGTTTGAGCCCAGCATCTCCTCCGTCTCCCTCGCAGCGCTGATTATGTACGGGATAATGTACGCGTCGGAGGTCATTGTTGCTTGATAATCACCGAGAGGTGTCCCCACCACCCGACGCGAAGCGGAGGGGGGGGGGGGACACCTCAAGGTGATTATCTGCAACAATGACCGACGACAAGGGCATTATCGCGCTTATTACACGGCTTAAAACATTAATGAATAATACAGTTGTCAGAATCGTTCATAACAAGGCTACTTTCATTTTTCTGCAAAAGTGTAGGCAACGATATTTTCGCCTCCGCGAGAAAATAGTGCCGTAACGGCTACAGGTACTCTGCTTTTACATTCGCGCTTCTGTCACTTCTTCCGACGTGTGTTTGTCGCCGCAGCTTGAAATACACGTATCATACTTACCCACGCATCGAAAGTTTCATGCTTCCCAAATATGTTGAAAATAATTTATAAACTGTTCATGTTTGCTCCGTGACGAAGCGTGACGCGGGCAACAGTACGTAAACAATCCAGAGTGGAACTAGACGCTTTGGCGCGGATTGATATGAATGCAGGAAGTTGAACTCTGAGTCTTTGATTTCGCAGCGGTCCGTTATTGATAGTCGAGCGGTCATTATACGAAAATAATGACCGCTCACGTGACCAATATCGGCCAATCAGAACCGAGCATTCACACAAGCCGTGTAATAAACGAAAATAATGACCGCTCACGTGACCAATATCGGCCAATCAGAACCAAGCTTTTACACAAGCCGTGTAATAATGATTAATAATTCATCGTTTCTCCACTGTAATAGTTTGGCTACTGGGCAGGTCAGCTGGGAGATGGGCGTGCTCACTCCCTTGGCCAGTTCAAAAACAGGTGAGAGTTTTCCAGAGTTTGATGCTGTTATGTAATTCGTATCTCACATGTGTTTCATCTTTGATTGTCCATGTGACTTGTCTATGTGCGGCGTGCTAGGAGGGGAGAAACATGGGAACTTCAGCTCAAAGGCTCTGGGAAAACACCATATTCAAGGTGTGTTGCTGCTATCCAACTTTTTTGAAGTAGACAAAGACAAATTGTGCATTGTTTTGCAGTATTTCTTATTTTCTTCACATGCTTTTTCTGGGCATACTATTGCATATTGCTTGAACAATGTCATTTTCTACAATCTTGTGTTTCGCAATCCGTGGTCTTTGTGTGTGTCTCGAGTACAGATCTGGCGATGGCCGTGCTGTGATCCGCTCCTCCGTCAGAGAGTTCCTGTGTAGTGAAGCAATGTATTTTCTGGGAGTTCCCACCAGCAGGGCTGCCAGGTGAGAGAATCCTGAGCAGACTGGTCACAGATAATGTACAGTGCGGTGTGTGATCTGCTCAATAACTCCTGTCTGACTTTTGTCGGCCAAAATTCTGAAACACGAAGCTGAGCAGTGGCTGCGGTGTGTCAGATGATGCGTTGCTATTTGTAGTTTGATAGTGAGTGAGGAAGCGGTGCTCCGGGATCGGTTCTACAACGGCAATGTAAAGAAGGAGAGAGGTACATTAAAATCAACCCAAGTAACACAAACCCAGCTCAGCTTTGCATCCCTCATTACAAGTGGATGTGCCTCAAGCAATCATGATTTGTTCTTGACTCCAGGTGCTGTCGTTCTTCGCCTGGCCAAGTCATGGTTTCGGATTGGATCGCTGGAAATTTTGGCTCAGAGTGGAGAAATAGACTTGCTGAGGTGAGGCCACTATGCTAGTCAGAATCAAATCAATCTGCGCCTACCTAAAATTAACATGATTGTTCTGTCAATTGCAGAAAATTGTTAGACTTTGTGATTGGGGAACATTTTCCGGCCATACGTTCAACAGACCCCGACAAATATTTGGTGAGGCAGAATTTCTCTCCAATTTTAGCTTCCTCCTCGCCTGGAATACCTGGGCACACACTTTCCCGCTAATCTGAAAGAACACGTCTCTCTGCTCTGGCAGGTGTTTTACAACACAGTTGTGAATGAAACAGCACATCTGATTGCTCGCTGGATGTCAGTGGGGTTTGCACACGGTGAGAAACTCGCTTTTATCGACCTGTTTCTCCATGCTGTGCGCCGACATGGACAAAAATCTGACAAGCATCATTTCGGCAGGTGTCTGCAACACAGACAACTTCAGCCTGCTGTCCCTCACCATCGACTACGGCCCCTTTGGCTTCATGGGGTCCTATAACCCCAGTATGTACAATTTCTCAAGTCCCACTTAAGTGCGTGATCATCTTGTTAACTGACTGTTATGATCCCCGAAGATTTTATCCCCAACACCTCGGATGATGAGGGCAGGTATAGAATAGGAGCTCAGGCCGATGTCGGGATGTTCAACCTGAAGAAGCTCTTGGAGGCTCTGAGTCATGTGCTCAGCTTGCAGCAGCAGCAAAGGTGTGTATAATACCACAGCAGTTAACAGAATCTGATAAAATAAATGAGAATAAATTAAAAAAACAATACACACAAGTGTGATGGTATGAACTGATGATCAACATGCATCCACAACTGCTTTTTGGGTTTGTCCATGAGCAGCTGATGATTGCAGGAGAAGAAGAGAGCTGAGATGAATTCTGTGCACGAATGTTGAGTTGACTCTCTTCTCGTTTTTGCGCAGGGCAAGACAGATTTTAAAAGGGTACCAGGATGTTTATCAGAGGAGGTGAGCGCTGTGGCAGCAGTTAAGCAGTGTGGCCCTGCGGCTGTGCAATGACTGTGTGTGTTTCAGGGTGGAGCAGCTGTTCAGAGCAAAGCTTGGGCTCCTCGGGGAGGAGGAGGGAGATGTGCACCTCATCGCTTTCCTTCTAAAGGTGAGGAAGGTCGCAGATAAGTCAGTGCAGGCTGTTAAAGAATTCCTTTTTTTGTCGTCTATTTGTTTACACTGCGTGATGCATGCTTGGCATGTTTGAAGCTTTCCTCCAAAAATTCCAAAGCTGAGTTTATTTAGATACTGTATTCTAAAATGTAATCAGTCTGAAATGGATTCAGTTGTTGCCCTATCAAGGACAGATGTCTCATGGAGAAGTTAGGTTTTCTCAGAAAATGAGAAATCGTCATGAGCACAGAAGCAATTTCCACCAAACTTTTTGAAACCATGGATGTATTTATTGTATTTCTTCCCCCCTCTTGTCACAGATGATGGAGGACACTGGCTCAGACTTCACCATGACCTTCAGACACCTCAGTGAAGCTTCAGCTGAGGAGCTTCTCAGCAGCAATTTAACAGAAGTGATGATGCTGAACACATTTGTCTTGCTCCGAAATACTTGCGTATTCACCGTGAATTTGGATCAAACAGGCGTATCCTCTTTTTAGATGTGGGCTCTTCACCACTTGTCATCCCACCAGCTCCTCCCCGAGTGGCTCAAAATCTATCTGCTTCGACTGGGAAGGTGAGGAAATTGACTAGACATCAGACTAGCAGGGAATCTACAGAGTGCTCAGCATGTTCATGAATGTAGGTTGAAGTATTTGCTCTATGATGTTTTTGCATTGTTCAGACAGCAGAATGACACAGATTTGGATCGTCAGCACAGAATGAAAAGTGAGTTACAAACTGCACTCTTACGCATCTGTGTGTGTGTGTGTGTGTGTGTGTGTGTGATGAAAAACTAATGCAAAGCCATATCAACCCCCCAATAGATGTCAATCCCAGATATGTTCTGAGAAACTGGATGGCAGAATCCGCAACACAGAAGGCTGAACAAAACGACTTTTCAGAGGTATTAAATAATTGTGGAGATGCTGTAAATCACTGTCAGCTTCTCTCACATTCTCCCTCGCCTCATCTCCTTACAGGTAGCGCTTATAAATCAGATTTTGTCATCTCCCTTTGAGATACAAGAGACTGCAGAGCAGTTAGGGTATGCTGCAACCCCTCCGCCATGGGCCGAGAGGTTAAAGGTCAGCTGCTCTTCCTGACCGACTCTCAGCAATCTGAAGTGAGCATTTGGGCAATTATGGCAATGTTGTCATAGTTAGGACTTTTGTATTTTGATTAGATGTGTGCAAGAATGTGCAATAAATATACAAAAAAGCAACATACAGGCATCAGAAAAGTCCAGCATAATTATTGTCTCCAGTTTTCAGAAATTTATTTGAAAAATTTATTTGTGAAGAAAGAAAAGAATGCCAGGTTATGATGAATTGGTGTTATTCTTCCATTCAAACGAATACTGGAAATTTGTCACAAAAAACACTTTCCCTCTTTTAAGTAAGCAACAACAACAATAAAAAAACACCCAAAACAGAAAACAAGAGGGAGCTCCATCTATAACACAAAATGGCCTGGGCTTTCCACAATGATTTTCTCCTCATACCTCCGGTCCCTCTCCACCAGGAATGAGCTGCAAAGGTGAGGAGGGAATGGATCGTCAATGTAATTAATTGGGGGTTATGTAATGCATTACACACTGTAAATTGAGTGCACACCATGGTGATGTTGTTGCCATTTAGGAGGATCTGGTCCAGCTTGGTGATCCTCCGTCCCTCTGGGGTGATCTCGCTGTGTCAGATGTACGACATTTAATTCACGAAAGGCACGTCAGGTAATTAACAGACACATTTAAAACACGCACACTTACAATTCTGTGACATCCTCAAGGACCATGTCTAACACACTGCGCTAAGGACAAACTTCTTGATTATATGACAACTATTTGGTCACAGAGCGACAGGAAAGGATACTGACAAAGTCGTCAAAACCAAGCAACGTGCCAACGATCTCCTTGTCCGTCTTCATAACGATGTGGATACGAGAGCCGATGCACTTGTCAACGAGCTCTGCAAGGGGAAATGTGAATAAGAAAGTAATTACCGCAAAGAAACGGAAAAAGAGAGTTTGGAATAGTTTCCCAAAAAATCCATCATGAGTCAAGCCGCAGTCATCGTGATGCTAGCCGTAGCTTCAACTAAAACAGAACAGTGCATAATCA
This sequence comes from Carapus acus, assembly GCA_900312935.1. Lineage (NCBI taxonomy): Eukaryota > Metazoa > Chordata > Actinopteri > Ophidiiformes > Carapidae > Carapus > Carapus acus. The sequence continues at coordinate 23,805 of OMPJ01022350.1, forward strand.
AGCAAAACCTGACCGTAACATAAACTAGCACCTCTATCGATCATAATTCACAGCCAGAAAAGCAAAAAACCAACACAGTCATTGCTGCGAGAGAGGCGTTACGCTAACCAAGTGGGAGCAATTGTGAGGGGTTTGTTGCTTGTGTTGCCGCCATGTTCAATCTAGCGCTCAATGACCAGGCAAGACTAATCAACACAAGCGGTTAACTCTACCCAGACAAAACTAATCAATCCAGAAACCTCGATTAGCCGCCTGAATTCCACTTGCTAAATAACCCTCTCCCAGTAGGTGAGAGCATGAATGAGCATGAATGAGGGGAGGTTATTTGGAGAGCATGAATTATAAAATGCCGAAAGGAGCTATTAATCGAATCTCCCATAGATCAGATGCCTCTCTATTTGTGTTTATGGTGCTTATAGAGCAACGGCCTGCATTGCAGAGTTCTCCCATGCATTAATGTGACAGCAGACAGCAGAGGAGGCGGCTAAACTGGCACTTTGCTTCATGTGTCTGTTAACTTTTAGCCCGTTTGAAACGGCTAGTAAACAACACAATGATACAAAACCATGTTCCCCAATTATGACGAATTATACTTATGGAAGAATGTGCGTATGATCTATGTCCTTCAACGGAGCCCCGTATATATTGTATGATCCATGTCCCTCTGTTATATTCTAGGTGAGTTACCATTGCTCACGTTATGCTTTTGTCACAATAGCGCAAAGCATGCTGTTTACGCAACAGTAACATCTACCTACTTGTGAGCTTTAAGATCTCAGGAGCTATGTCCGATTTTAGGAACAGATCTGCTTTAGAATGCACATTATATCTGATGTCATGATTGTATTAACAAATAAAATCCATCATCTTTTAGACATCGCCAGTAGCAGGCTGTAATTAATTAACATTAAATCAAAATGTCATGTTTATTATACTTGATTTTCTCATTGTGTTTACTGAGATATTTTTCCCCTCGATTCGGGTTAGTGATAACAGCTGTACTGAGATCAAAGCATACGCCCTGAAAATTGGAACATTCTGAACTCGTGGGATAGCCGAGGATTTTTTTTGTGTGCAGAATGTACAAAAACAAAATGTGCAATTCACACTGTAACAATTAAGTGTGATGTCAACATCTTCTCCAACGGCCAGCTAGTCGGATACTGACACACTGTCTCTTCACACTGTCACCAAATGCACACTTGCATAGCTCTTAGCTGTTTTTAGGGTAAATTTAGTATCTGTCATATCACTTACATGTATCTGAGGAGGGTCATAGTATGGTTCATTGTTCCGTACTCTGCACTTAACAATCACAGCAAATTTCTCGTATGTGTAAATACATACTGCTCAAAATGTCATTGTACGTGTTTAAATAAGACTGACGAAGAAACTTTAGATTTAGAAATTGGGCCGAGATCGCCCAAAGTGCCCTGGTCGACTATCCAACGTCAGGGCGCGTCCCAGTTTAGATTTCCGACTTCTTAGCACAACATTAAGACTTCTCAGCACAACTGAAACTCCTTTACTTTGTCACGACTTTGCCGTCAACGTGTCGTCAATATTTTGGTGTCACTATCAATGGCGATATTTGACCTATGAAATAAATGACGTAATTATTTCAAAGAAACGAAGATGGCATGGCATGTCACGTGTAAAGAGAGTTCAGGCGGGAATGCTACGGCGTAGCCACACCAATCTGTGGTGGACATCTGAAATTTGTGTCAAATCTCCATGATTTGTAGATAGGACACACAGAGATCACGCAAAGCACCTTATAATTGAGCAATCGGTTGACCTTTATCATTCAGAGCAACATCTAAACCCACACAAAAATATTTGCTGCGTTAAACTGAACGGTAAAATGAGCATTCGAGCAACCACGTACGAACCCGCACAATACGACACCGGAAGTACATCGGAGTGAACCATCTCGGAGTCGACGGTCTCGGAACGAAGCGGAAGAGAAAGTCGATGGTCCGCGCTTAGCAGTCGCTTATTTGTCTTCTGTGGCCGAAACGGCAATTTGGTGCAGAACTACGAACCCACAACCGTTCTTTCAATGTTTTCGTTTGAGCAGGAGTGAAAGAAGACACGGATCTGCCCTTATGGAGTGTCAGGACAGAGAGGAGCAGAAGGGACCCGTGCTGCACATCGTTGTAGTTGGATTTCACCATAAAAAAGGCTGTCAGGTGGGTCAGAGCCCAACAACCACACTCCAGCACCAACAAACATCCCTCCAAACTCCACAAAGTCCAAATTTTCATTCTGAAGGGGCTTTCTTTTTTGAAAACGTCACAATGTAAAGTAACGCCCGTGTGCTATGTGTTGAAGAGGTTGTGTAACGTGCTTGCTGCTAGTTTGGGCAGCTGTGTGTTGACATAGTGTAAGCGATAGCACTTCACTTAGATTTGCCCTCATTGTGTCCTAAAAGAATCACAAGAAAGACACTTAACACTCCTTCCCGTTGGCTGCCTTGAATTCCGCACACACTGTCGTGTTGTGAGACGTCTGTTGCAGTGTGATCTGTGTTTTCGTTGTTGATGAGTGGCCTATTTTGATCGATTGTGATAAATGATTTTGTCTTTTCATCGATTTCTGTTTTAGAGATAGAATGAGCCGAAAGCAGTACCATTGATAATATACTGTCTAGCAATTATCAAGCTTAGTTGAGGTTGAGCCTGAGGCAGGTTCCAAAGCGGTCCCGCCTGTAGGACTTGAAGTAACCAAACAAAAGTCAACGGCTTTTGATGATACCTCAAATTGTAATGAAGTATTATAAAACTTCATAGCCTCTAGCAACAGAGTCACCACTTGCAGGCCGAGTTTGGTGTGTTGTCAACCTGCTGTCAAGCGAAAAGTTTGGTAAGTAAGCATTGACGTGACACAAATATCGGAAGCTTCGCTAGCAGTTGCATCTATTTAGTTTGATTTTCATATCCGCTAAAGCATGTCCAAATTGGGCTGTCTCTGCTCTCTTGCAGTAAATAAACTCAAATGTCTCCCTGACACGCTGACCTTTGACCTCCCCACTGACAGCAACAGCCTTTCACACCTGCTTATTAGTTTGAGGACGTGTAAAGCATCATGAGTTGGCTCTCTATCCTTCACTATCATGATGAATAACGCGTCATCAGTGCAACAGGCTGGGGAGCTTTTAATTGAGTGTGTCTGTGCTGATGCACAGTAAAAGCAGTCTCTGTCCCTGTCCCCATCCCCGGGGTGAGGGTGAGCAGGTATGGGGAAACGCTGCCTTGCCCCGGCCGCAGACAAAAGAGCGTCGAGTGTTCAGAGAGAGGCCACAGTCAGAGCTGTGTGGCTCTGCAGCTGGTCGTGAACAGGTAATGGGCCCGTTTGCCTCGGTTGTTCCAGGTTACCTGATAGGGGCAGCCATCTCCTGCTGGGTATCAAAAGATTGAGTTCCTGGCTCTTAAATCCACCTCCGCTCAGACCTCTCTCTCTCTTTCTCTCTCTCACTCTATCTTTGCCTCTCTTTACCTCTCTCTCTCACTCAATCCCTATATTACCCGCTGTGTTTCCCTCGTTCTCTTTCTCTCTCTCTCTCTCTCTCTGTCTCTCTCTCTCCTCCCATCTCTTTCATCTATTTCTATTTTTGGTATGCTTTCTTGCAGTTCCAACCACCTCCAGCCTCACCCTCAGATCGAGGAGTGAATATTTGTATATGTGCACGCATGCGTGTGTGTGAACATTTGGCTTTGTGGTGTGCCGGACCAGCAGGTTTCAGGTTTATAGGTCTATCCATTCTTGGCACACACTCCCAGCCTGCTTCTGGCTGCAGTCTGCCATGCCTCAGCGAAAAAAGACCACGCCCAGCAGAGAGCTGAGACGCATCTCCATCTCGACGGAATGTGGTTATTGACGGCGATGTGCCAGCTGTGCTAATGGGACTTTCTAATGGGTCTTTAATATCATGTAGCTCGAGTGTTGCAACGCCTTTGTGTGTGAATGTTGAATTTAAATGACTTCGTTTTTGAATTCTGCTTTTTCCCTCTTCGCTTTAGTTCATGTGCATGCTTGTGTCAGGATACTTGCTGGGTTTTTGTTGTGCTGATTCAAGAGTCGAACACCATTTTGTTTCAGTCTACTCCTGAGTCTTTCCTGACCGCCAGGAAGGAAGGAGTAGCAGTAACTTAGACGTCAGAGTTGTAAATGGAATCCCTCTGTGCGTTCGCACCCTCACAGGTGGAGTTCTCCTACCCGCCCATCTGCCCCGATGAAGGCCATGACAGCAACCTGCTGCCAGAGGAGTGGAAGTACCTGCCTTTTCTGGCCCTGCCCGACGGTGCACACAACTACCAAGAAGGTATCTCACACCTGGACCGATGTGCAAATGTGGGATTCTACACAATCAGACGGCGTTGTTCCCATTGAGAGAATGGAGCCCGGCGTTAATCCTAAATTTGAGTTTTGGAGAGCTGTTTTTTATTGAAATTCTGGTTTCATTGTTAAACAATGTCAACAACAAAAAAAAAACAGGCTTTGAAACTGGACCCCAAGTTGTAAGGGGAGAGAAGATGTGACCGACACCGAGCCGAGGTTGCCACACACTCTGCGGTGGCCAGAGTCATGTGATCTTCCCGCGGCCGCCACAGTAGCCAAAAAGGGCAAGAAGAGGGCCAGAGGTGGAGGTCAGGGAAGAGGGAAGCACCAAAAATCCAACTCAACTCCGAGGAACAAATAATTGGTGCTACTTTCATTAAGATTTGTCGTGGAGTCAGAAGCCCCAACTCGGCAAATGTCAGATTCTTACTGTATATGTGTGACATTGAACACACACATAAGAATCGGTCACATGTCTACATACAGACATGTGAATGACAAATATACTCCTCTACAACTGACAAAATGTAGCAACATGTCGTTTGTGAGCTGCATCAAAGCCACTGCGGTCATGAGGATTTCAATCTGTGTTACACAAGAACTGACCAAATATAAAAGCACATCCAGAGACACACACACACACACATGCACGCACGCACACACCTGCACCATTTTCTGTTTACTTACCGCTGCCATGCAGCTGCAGAAGCTTCCGGCAGTAGGATGCAATATGTAATATGCACTGATAAAAAAAAAAAAAAGCCCATCAGCCTCACTGATAAAGGCTGTGTGCTCTGTACAAACGCGCCTTCGTTTTGAGCTGTGAGCCTGTGAGTTATTCCAGCCTGTCCTATAGATACATAGCCCAGGCTATCGAAAACCTACCAAAAAAGGAGTTCGCCCTAACATGATTTTCATGTTTTTTCAGACACAGTTTACTTCCACCTGCCCCCCCTGACTGGAGACATGAGGTGTGTGTATGGGGTGTCCTGCTATCGCCAAATAGAGGCAAAGGTCAGTCAGGCTGTGATCACACTCACAACCATCAAACACTGCAAGGGGGAAAATTTTGTGTGTGTTTGGTCCTTATCCGTACTCCTCTCTCTCCCCATCTCTCTCTCTCTCTTTCTCTCTCACTCCTCCTCCTCCCCCTCTCCTCCCTCCCTCGTTCCCTTTGTCTGTCTTTCTCTCTCCTTGTCTGTCAGTCTGTCTCTCTCCGTCTCTCTCTCTCTCTCTCTTTCTCTGTTGCCTCTATTTCTGTCTGTTTCCTCTGACATATTCAATGATGACCCACACATTTGTGGCATTAAGTCACAAGGCTTTTTTTTTCGTGTTTGAATGACATCAGACATATTGTGACATACTGTATGTCCCAAGGCCATTAGTCACGTGTCTCTGATTTTTTTTTTCAGGCCCTGAAGGTCCGGCAGGCCGACGTCACCAGGGAGACGGTGCAGAAGAGCGTCTGTGTCCTGTGCCAAGTGGTGAGCCGATAATCGACCAGTGTTTTTTTTTTTTTTTCTACCACTGGAAAATAAATTTTTTTTTATCAGAAATCTTCCTCTTGCGTGGTCCAAAGTCACAAGGATGCTAACTCCTCCTGTCTTTCTCCCAGCCTCTGTACGGCCTCTTGCAAGCTAAGCTCCAGCTCATCACACACGCCTACTTTGAGGAGAAAGACTTCTCCCAGATCTCCATCCTGAAGGTGAGCACGCCATGACACACTGAGGTGACACTGGCCACCCACTCGCCCTCAGGAGCCTGACCCTCTCTCTCTTTCTCTCTCTCTCTCTCTCTCTCAATGTCTCTCAATGTCTCTCAATGTCTCTCAATGTCTGTCTGTCTCCCTGTCTCTCTCTCTCTCTCTTCTGCAGGAGCTCTACGACCACATGAACGGTTCCCTCCGTGGCTCGACCCTTGAGGGCTCGCAGGTCTACCTGGGTACGGACTCTCCCTCCCGCTGCTCCTCAGCACGGTCACAGCTCGTGCTCACTCCTGGTTTAAGATCTTTTTTTTTCCTTCCCTGCAGGATTATCACCCCGAGATCTGATACTTCAGTTCAGACACAAGGTACAAAAACCGCGGACGGCTGTGCTGCAGTTTTCAGTTTCGGTAAGGCGAGATAAATATTGTCCACTTTTGTTCTCCTCTGCAGATTCTTATCCTCTTCAAGCTGATTCTCCTGGAGAAGAAGGTAAGACCAAACGGCCCGGCAGGCTTTGGTTCTGAGAAAAAGAGAGCGAGAGGGAGAACTTGACTCCATGAGGTTCCCGCACAGGTCCTGTTCTACGTGTCGCCCGTCAGCAGACTGGTCGGAGCGCTGATGACGATCTTATCTCTGTTTCCAGGTCAGTGCATCTGCCAGAAAAAAGATTTTGATCTAGTTGTTGTGGTGGAAGATTCTATTGTTTTGGATTTATTGTTCTTTTTTTGTTGCTGGTTCATTTGACGTTGAGGGAAACAGTCGTAGATGTGAGCGAATATCTCGTCTGGACCCTGTAGGCATGATCGAGCACGGCCTGGCCGACTCGTCCCACTACAGGCCGAAGAGCAGCGTGTCAGAGGAGCCCTGTCCGCTCGATGGCGTATCCGGGGCGGAGGAGTTTGTGTCCGTCTCCGTCACCGACATCGGCAACGCCTCCTTGGAGCCAGAGGGCGACGAGTCCACTCCGCCTCCAGCAGAACGTCCATCTTCAGATGGCGACGACAACCACCTCAAGCCCCCCGCCAGAGCCTCCCCGGAGTCCTCGGAGAGCGACTGGGAGACCCTGGACCCCAGCGTGCTGGAGGAGGCGGGGCCCCGAGAGCCGGGCGAGGGGCCGCAGCAGCCAGACCTCCCGGACGCCTTCGACGACAAGGCGGGGACGCCCATCACGGTGCAGCCCCAGTCGGCCGGGAGCCAAGGCGGCGTGACGCAGGGTCTGGTGTCGGGCCTGGAGGAGGACCACTACGGCCTGCCGCTCGCCATCTTCACCAAGGTGAACGCAACAGGGCGACATTTCCAGGCACAGCGCCCATCGGTCGCCCGGAGAGAGACTGACCTTTGCCTCTGTTGCCAGGGTTACCTGTGTCTGCCCTACATGGCCCTGCAGCAGCATCACCTGCTGTCAGACGTGACCGTGCGTGGCTTCGTCGCCGGGGCGACCAACATTCTCTTCCGCCAGCAGACGCACCTGAATGACGCCATCGTAGAAGTGAGTTTATATATTTCATATCTGTATCTGTCTCCTGTTTACAAAAAGGGGGCAGGACACTCTCGTAGGCACACGTCATACTCCACTCCCACCACCAGAGGGAGCCATTCACCAGGGTATTGGAGGTGGTGATGGTTATTTTTATCATCATGGATCTCAGAGAAAATGATGCATTCACAGGCACACTCAGCCCCCACCACCAGGGGGAGCCATTCATGATTAAGTCTGACCTGCCCGCTGCCACCTTTCCCCCCCCCGCAGGTGGACGAGGCCCGCGTCCAGATCCACGACCCGGAGCTGCGGAAGCTTCTTAGCCTGACCACGGCAGACCTGCGCTTCGCCGACTACCTGGTCAAGCACGTCACGGAAAACCGCGACGACGTGTTCCTGGACGGGACGGGCTGGGAGGGCGGCGACGAGTGGATCAGGGCTCAGTTCGCCCTCTACCTACACAGCCTGCTGTCGTCAGCGCTGCAGCAAGGTAAAGTCTTGACTCCCGATCTTAGATCTGATCCTTAGAACAGAGCGTGTAGCGAGTCTCGCTTCCCCTGATGCCAATCCCGTCTCCCCTCATAGATAACGAGCGACTCCTGGCCGATTACGGCGCCCCCTTCACCGCCGCTTGGAAGATCACTCACAACTACAGAGTGTGGTACAGCAACAGGCACCCGGCCTTGGCTGGCATCACGCCGGGGTGGGTGAAGGACACAACCCCCACCTCAGATGACGCTTCAGTCCTGCTGGAAATGTGACTAATGTCTCCTCTCTGTCCCAGGCACCCATTCCAGGGCCAGATCAGCGTGTCGGATGTGAAGCTGCGTCTCTCACAGTGAGTATGGCTGCAGGATTGAGGAAACTTGACGCCTGAGGGCCAAATGCGGCCCGCGGCATCACTCTTTGTGGCCCATGAGCGCCTCAGCGACTGCTTTATCATACCACAGGTGGCAGTTGAAGGCCTGCGGAGGCCAGATGCGGCCCTCTGTGCCATTATATGTGGCCCTCAAACGCTTCAATGACATACAATATACCACAGTTGTAGACTTCAAGGCCCGTGGGCCGGATGCGGCCCTCCGTGTACTTGTATGTGGCCCATGAGCGCTTGCATTATCATCTGGGCCCTTGAGGGCCACCACCATGCTGATGTGGCCCTCAATGAAAATAACTTTGACACCACTGGACAGAAGCGCTCTGCCGGATCAGTTTTTTAACATTGGGGAGAATTGGATGTCAAAGGTTTTCTCCACCTATCAATTATCAACAACGTTGATATTTATCAAAATTTGTGTACACAAAGTGGAATATTGTGAACAGGAGGGTTAAGTGCTCTCTGCCAAAACCTAAAAGAGAGCAGAGTCGCATTTGCAGGCACAATGTGGGGACACATACACTGTCACACACTCAACCCTGCACTTTGCTGGTTCTACACCAATGGAACAGTCCGCCTCTTCCAGTTTGGATCGCGTTTCGGCGACACACCGCGGCGCCCGTTCGCTGACACCGGGCGTAATTACATTTCCAAATGTTGTTGCGCCTGACACACAGCTGCGAATACCTGGCGATACTGTACGTGACGCGCTTGCAGCTCGTGTGTGCGTGCGCGCGCGCGTGTGTGTGTGTACGTATGTAGCAGCAGCAGCAGCCAGCGGGGGCCCCCGGGCCGGGGGTGTCTCATTAGCCGGGGCCATTAATTATGAGCGAGCTTCATTCTGAAAAACACAGGCGGCTCCTCCAGGTCCGGCTCAGGTTTCTTTCCAGGAAGCGCAGATGAAAGGCGACCCCGTCAGCCGCCACTGCGCCGTCTCCTAGGGTTACACGTGGGATAAACCCCCTCACCCCCCACCCCCAATCCCAACCCACACACTCTCTCACACACACACGCACACTCAAGCTCACGCACACTCACACACACTGGAGTCCCATCCCAGGCTGAGCCCGCTGGGCACAGTGATGGCTGGTCTGCTTGACTGAGCTTGTGTGTGTGTTTGTGTGGCGTGTGTGTGTGTGTTGTGCGCGCGTATGTGTATTTGCGTGCCTTCGTGTGTAGCTCACCGCTCTCGTGTTACCTCCTTTCAATGTCACGACCATCGGGAACCTCTGTCGTAAACACATCAGTAAACAGAAAAACACAAAACAAATTACAGCCCCGCTTCAAAATTAGCAGCCAGCTGCTGCCCGCCGCCTCAGACAGGAAGAAGAAGAACTTTGTAGCGACCACTTCCTGTTCTCACAAGCAGGCGATAGCTATAATCTTCAAAAAATAAGAATCAATTTTATTTTATTTGTATACAGCCAACTCATAATAGAAGTTATCTCAAGGCGCTTCAAAAGTCAGCTTGTGTGTGCGTGTGTGTGTCGCTCGTTCAGCTTCGTCTTCGTCATCCATCGTCCAATGTCTGATTTCTACCCATGTCTTATCACTTCACCCGGTGTATATTTTGTCCACACCGTCTCAGTACCAAGCCAAAGGTTTGGCTCCTGTTGTCCTTCAGCTGTTGCTCGTCCTCGGTGAGGGACAGGCTGTCCCTGTCTCTCCGCATCAGGAAACACACACACACACTCGCACTCACACTCCCCGTTCCCCAACAGAAGACAGTGTGGGGGTGTGTGGATGGATCTGATGGCAGTGTTGGGTAGCGATCGGTCCCGCAGAGGGACACTGTCCATCCTGTCCCTGCCTGTCTCCTCTTGCTAAAGACGTCGCTCAGCGCAAAGGACAATCTATCACCGCCCAGACGCTCGGCATACTGTATCTGAGGTCCCGCGTGAAGGTGGACCGCAGACGATGGAAGGACCGTCTCCGTTTCAGGGCGTCGAAGACAGAGCAGCGTGTTTGACGGAATTGTCCACTGTCTGTCTCTCTCAAGCTCGATGCAGAACAGTGAGAGGGGGAAGAAGCTGGGGAACGCCATGATGACCACCAGCAGGAGTATGGTGCAGACCGGGAAGGCTGTTGGTAAGGAGACACGCACGCACACGCACACACACACACACACACACACACTGTCCAGACAGGGCTGCCTCTTCATGTCCTAATCCTCGTTCTCCTCCTCCTTCTCAGGCCAGTCGGTGGGTGGAGCCTTGACCAGCGCCAAGTCGGCCATGTCCTCCTGGTTCTCCACGCTGGGTCAGGCCCCC
>OMPJ01022351.1:9343-33798 GCA_900312935.1 Carapus acus
CTCTCTCTCTTTCTCTCACACACACACACGCACACGCACACACACACACACACACACACACACACACACACACACGCACAACTGTTCGTTCAGTGTGTGAGAAGGCCATGAAAAGGAAGCATTAGATAAAAAAAGTAGGGCTGAAACTGACCAGCATTGAGCTCCAGCTGGGCCCTGCCTGGCTTCTGGATGTGCAGATGGAGCGATGTCTTACTCAGGTACAGCCAGACCACGCCCCCTTGCTTGGGCAGGTCAAAGGTCAACAGCAGCCCCGCCCTGTTCCACGTCCGAAACTGAAACCCCACCGACATGCCGGGGGGATACGCCTCGGCTGGCCCCGGCAAGCAGAGGAAGCTGTGTGCGCCCGTGAACGTCATGGCAACTGACACCGGCTCCGCACAGGAAAAGGTCACGTTTCCCTGAGAGAGATGGAGAGGAGCACACGCAGGGAGAGGGAGGGAGGGAGAGAGAGGGAGATTAGCTCAGCTTAAGAGGGAACACACCTCAAAAAAGCATGAATATGCATTTACTTTGGCGAGCGTGTGCCTCCTCAAAGAGCGTGACATTATTAGCATCGGGATGACAGCCAGGCTAAGCGCACTTAAACCGGAAACCGCCACCATCACGTGACAGCTCCTCAAGGTCACATGATATGATGGTGAGAGAAAGTGAGTGAGTGAGCGAGTGAGCGAGTGAAAGGGGCAAGAGAGACAGACGGCAAACACACGAGAAGGGGGTCTAGTGGGGCATGCGTGTGTGCATGTGTGTACCGCATGTGTGCGTCTGGGGCTGTGAGCACAGGCTCATTCAGACCATTCTGCCAACATAGTGATGGTGATGAATTGGAGCTCAGGTCCCCTGTTGGGAATACTGAGGTGCTATTTTCAGAGGACTTTGCTTCGAACACACACACACGAACAAAAGCGCACACAGAGATACCCACGCAATTGACTTGACTTGATTTAAAAGCTCTTTGTGGGGCGTTTAAAGTGATTTACAGTAATGCAGAGTGGAGTGGATGGCACCTCAGAGGGGCGATGCTGTTGTGTATTCGCCTCAGACAATCCAGTATGCTCACACCCCCTCACACACGCGCACGCTGGCGCACACACACACAGACATCTCTGCACACCTGACGCACTTATAGTAAACACATGGCATTTCATTCAAAAGCAAACAAGAAATGATGAGTGTACCAAATTGGAGTGCTGGGACCGCAGCTACTTCTTACCTTTTCATTTTACCACAATTTTCAGCCTTGCAATTGCTTAATTTCCACAATGACCATTTTCAAGAAATAATACACTCATTTCCATCGACAATGTTCATAAAGCGCAAGCCTCTGAATGCCAACAACACTCTGGCATTCACAGTGGACTTCTTAAAGTCTTTTTCCTCTACTGTGGTTTTAATCGAGGAAGCCATTAACCAACCAATACTTTCATACACTGTGTATGCATGTGCTTGAATATATATCTATACACTGTATAGATAAACAAATATATGCTACTTTTATATATACATTTCTGAGCCAATCATTAGTTTTGAAGATATAAGCTGAACAGCAGCAAAACAAGTTGCCAAGCGCCACTCACACAGTGCAGCAGCCAACACAGATAGGGAGAAGTGGGGAGGGAGCAGGGGGGAAGAAGCAGGGGGGAGTTGATGTTCAGGAGTCGCGACAACAATCACTCAATAAACCTTTACCAAGCAGTTTTTTGCTGTTGATGCGAGGCGGCGAATCAATTAAACACACTGGCAGCGAAAGCAGAATTGCTCATTGTCAGCGTGATGCTGCGACACGCACGGCTGGACAAAAACAGACGAGTGCAGCTTTTTTTTTTTAACATATATTTTTTAACAGTGTCTGGCACAACAGTACATCTGCTGTCTTGACATTTCTGTGGCCTATAAAGAATAATACACACACACACACAAACACAGAAATGAAAACAAAGATCTACACACACCTTGATGGTGAGCCTCTGGCTGCTCTGCCTGGCCAGGTGGATCAGATCGAGGCCGTTGTAGAAGAGGTTCTCCAGACAGCCGTGGAAGTTTGAGTCGTCTGACCTCAGCGACCCCGAGAGGCCGTGCGCCGCCCCGACGCTCATCTGCAGCGGGGGAGGGGAGCGCACATTCATCAACCCACAGGTGTCTGCCTCGTGTGTGCAGGTGTGCGCGTCTCTCCCTCCCTCCTCCATCTGCGTCGCTCCCCTGCCGCTACACGCGGACGCACCTGCTCGTGGTCCCACTGGGCGAGCGTCTGTGGGATGTGGACCCACTTCGTACTGCGGTCCACCGTCAGGTTCAGGTGTGTGTTGTGGCGCTGTATGTTGACGTGGTGCCAGTGCTGGTCGTCCAACAGGCTGCCAAGAGTTACGGCCAGGTCGCCGTCCGGTGTCTGGCTCCTGCCTGGGAGAGGTGATGGACTACGATGGAGTGAAAAAATCATTTGCTTTGAAACACCACACCAGGGCCCGCGCCCACGGGCAGCCTCTAGGGCAATTCATTCTGACCCTGTGAGTAGACAGAATAGTAAATACAATCCCAAATAGTCACAAACACCGCATGCAGTACCAAGACCCTCCATTCGACGATGCACTCCGGGAGCCACGCCACCTCCGCTCAAGTCAGCTCAAATTTCCTGGCAAAAATCCTTGTTGAGTCTTTTGCTTGACAAACTCTGTGTTTGCCATTTCTCTGTTTTCAAAGACCAAATCCACAGAGTGTAAACGGCAACCTTGAGCAGCGGAGTAGCAAACTTTGCTTTGGAAGGAAAAACAGGCAAACACAACTACCAAGTGCCACAGATTAATTGATCAGTTCTTTCATTTCCCTCAGTGTCGGCATAATGAAGCCACGACTGCATTGAAAGAGAAAAGGAAGGATGGAAGGCGGCACACCGAGTCACTGAATATTAATTGAATTGTGTAGTTTCACTGCATAGGGGAGAGATAGAGGGAAGAGAGAGAGAGAGAAACGGCGCGAGAGAGAGAGAGAGAGTCAAGTGTGTTTAATCATCAGCCATGGTGGATCTATAAACATTATCAACAGTAGAGGTTAGAGCAGGAGCAAAAGAGAGAGTGGAAGTGTGTTTAGTACACTAACGGCTGTGTGTGTGTGTGTGTGTGTTTTATGCCATCGTAATTATGCACCGCGGTGGAGTGATGCTTGGCTGCTATGTTTACTGACGCAGCTGTAAGTTACAGCCACGACCTCCGCGTTCTGCCTCTGCGCGTTTTTTCGTATTTGCGTCAGTCCCGTCTGCTGTCGACTCCCTTCTCCTACTCCGAGCTGCTGCCAGCAATTAGCGGCCTGACTGGAGACAAAAAGCGCAGCTGCTGTCTGTCTTGCTTTAGCTTGCAAACTGTGGGGCTAACTCACCATGCAAAGTGATGAGTGGGGCCGACAATGCCACTACAGACTTCTGTTTTTGTCCCCTCTCCAGCTTGAAGCATATTAAAATTAACACAATCTCCAAATCTGATCCGATCTCCCTCAACAATCGATCATCCTTTCAGTTGCCAGGGCTTTGATGGCGTGCAGTTGTGGCTGTAAACGCCACAGACACATGGAAAATGTCACTGTTGAGGGTTGAGAACCAAGTTCAGCTCTTCAGATAGTAATTAATCACCAGCAACCTTTCACGTCAGGCTGCTTTCACATGAGAGCTTTGTAATGATAAGGTGAGGTCACACAGCAAACCACAACAAACGAGTATTTCAGCCCCTTTTGGATTTTTTGAATCACCTTTGCTCTGTGGATTCATCATCCCCAGAGTCTTTGGACTTCTGGTTGTGTAAATTCCAGCACGATATCATTCGAGCCAGGCAATATCAGCCAATAATCTGCTGTCAGCGCCCCATAAAGGCCTTTGGATCAGGCTCCAAATCTAATTTGGTGGGAAGATATTGGCAGCTTGTATCAGACGGCGGGCCGCTATAATTGTTTTTTTTGCCGTTTTATCTTATTCCATCCAGCTGAAATGAAAGCGACTGTGTTCACAATCAGTCACACAACAGCATAAGGTGGCAGCGCGCAACCTTTTAGGGACGAAAACTTCAATCTCTAGACTTTCATTTTTTTTTTTTTTTCCCCGAAAACCTGCCCAAAAATGTATCGCTTTCCTGACAAGTCTGTTGCAGCGTCAGCTTCCATTTTGAGCCGCAGAGTGAAATGAAATTCACTCCGAAAATCAGGCTGTGATTTCGGCTTTCTGTGACTGGATCAGCAGGAGTCCTGAAATTGGTGTTTTTTAACAACCCTTCGGCTGGAGAACTGATTGTATCTTCAAAGGCATCTAGGAAAAAGGGACTTAATTAAACCTTATCAGCAATCTCAAAATCACTTGGGAGTTAAGGGAGAAGTGATGCTTGGATAATATACCATTACATAGCAATTTAATAAAAAGTAATAGAAATTCCCATAATAGAATGAGATAAAATAAAATAAAGGAAAATCCCCTTGCTATGCCATGGGGGAGGTATCTGCTCTCTGGTTTTTCTCATCAGCCTCTGGCTTTGGCTCGTCTGAGTAAGACGGCTGTGGGCTGTGAAATAAAGCCTGATGGACTCTCGCTGAGATGAGTGTGTGTTTTCCCAAGCAAGGCTGAGCTGGTTATTTACCACCATAGACGACTGGACACAACTGTGCACCCTTCTCATAAATCAAGGCAGATCGAGCAGAATAACGCCATAAATCGATGGATGTTCAAGAGAATCGACCGCGGCGCTCATCTTAGCATTCACCGCATCATCTGCATCCTCTCCGAATCTCATGCATTCGGAGGGATATTTCCCTTCCAAACAATGATGTTTTCAAGGCGCTGGCTCTTATGGGTCATTTGGTTCCCGACCGAGAGCGAGAATAAGTTCCACATTCAAGGATGGACAAATGCTGCGAGTGCATCCCGGGCTGCGGCAGACTCAGCGGCTTGATCGGCTCAGCCTTTCATCGGGGGCATATCGGTCTGTTGTGATACAAAGAGCGGCTCCGAGTGGAACCCAGCCTGCTGCTGGGGCGGATTGTATACCACCGCAAATCAATCCCCTCCACCTCGCCGGCTCCAACCTGCAGCTCCCGGCCACGTCGACACCCTTTAAAAGCAATTACGGCGAGAATTTGAGCCCTTTCCTTCAGGTCATAAGGTCAGGCAATCACAGGACAAAAAGCTCCCTGACATATCTTTCACATTTATCGCTCTAATAAATGATCTGATAACATCAACTGCAGTGCTGGAGTTTGATATTTACTTTATCTCTGTGGCCTCTGCGACACTTCACTCGTCTTCCTCTCACAAAATATCAACCCTCCTCCGACAAACTACGCAATTCGCAGAGGAGAACTGAGGCTAATTGCTATCCGCAGATTGTCGGAGTATTATGAAAACCCGACTACGATTCTGATGAATGCAGAGTGAGGAGAAGACGCAGTGTTTTTTGGGGAGAGGGGGGATGGGTAGCATACATTTTAATAAGTTGGGGTACTTATTGGAACTGTTAGAGTGGCTCCAGGCAAACAGAGTGGAACTAAATGTGTTCCGTGGAGCTGCTGCCGAGGCCTGCTTAGTTTACACAAGGGAGCAAAAATCTCATAATGGGATGTTACGGTGGGGGCCTGACCCAGCAGCTAATGAATATCTAATGGTGCTAAAGGGACAACTATGAATGCAGAATCGGAATCAGGTTTGGATTTTTATATCCCACTTCTCGGTGTGTATTGGCATGATGGACAGGTTCACTGCGCTTGCCAAACATGGGATACCTCAAAACCCCATAACTCCATACGATAAAGCATCCAAACACACATCTACACATTATTAACACGGCAGCAGAGCTTCGTTATTTTCCTCCAAGTCATCAGGCACACGCACACGCACCTGTCAATCTTTCCCACAACCAGCGAGTCGACACTCATCACACCAATCCTGCATGTGAAAAATTTCTATTTTCTACCAAAAGTAGACTTTAATGCTCATGGTGGGAAACGAAGTTGCATCCCCTCATTATTTGAGGAGCAGAGGAACTGCCTGGGAAGGAACCAAGGGAGCTGTTAGGGGTTCTGTGCCTTGCTCGAGGGTGCTTAGACATTTGCCTCTGAGGAACCTAAATCTAACCAGGCTGTGCTGCTTGCGGACTGAAATAAATAAATATACAGCAAATATTGCGTATAACAAATAAAACAATGTTCTATTCCTGTCAGAGTGATCAGCAGGTCTAAGACACACTCATCACTCTTCATTATTCAGTCCTTCCCTCTCACATAATGGCTGCTCATAATGAATATTATTTGTTTATCCTCTTACTTTGCCTTGCATTAGTTTTCACATAGATGCATCCGCACAGCCTGCTGAGGTTCTGTTTGGCCACACAGGACTGCAGCTCACACACGCTCACACGCAGAAACGGATACACACAAGCGCCCGTGTGCCCACACAGACACAAGCGCATTGTTTGCGATTATTTATGACGGCGAAAATACTTTTGCATCACTCACTCTTTCCAAAATCCTTCTGCAATGTCAGGACAGACTTACCAGACTGCAGGTGTGTGTGTGTGTATGTGTGTGTACGATTGAAAGTGTGTGCGTGTGTGTGTGCACGCTAAAGTTAGACAGCAAATCCAGGCTACTACGCTTAGTTGATCACTTTTTGTAATACAGTATATCATCCGCGTGCACCCAGAGCAGTGACACGTATGTGCGGCGATAAATCAAGTTTTTCGCTCTGAATGATGGAAGTGGATAATTGGCGGTGAGCAGAGGGCGCAGAGGTGCTGAGGACGAGTTACAGTCCAACAGCTGCGCGAAAACAAGATCTGGGACACTGTGGCTGCAGGACACAAATCTCTCGCACTGCTCGTTGTGACAAATGTCAGTGCCGACGTAAAACAAGACAGAGGCAAGAAGAGAAAAAAAAAAAGAAAAGGAAAAAACCCACACATACCCCGCTGTTGTTATTGTGCTCCTACCAAGACGTGCTCCAACTGGTAATTAATGACCCTGATAAATAATTCAGAAATGTACCGAAAATGGCTGGATACAACAAAGCGAGACGGGGAGATAAGCCAACTTAAAACGAGTACCCTGCAGCCATAGATGCGCAGGGTAAATTGTGAGATTAAAAAAAAAAAAAAAAGTAGAACTCGGTGTCATCTGGCAGTGATGAAATGTTTGAATCTCTACATCAACATACTGTATATGTATAAAAAAAAGTGAAGTACCAGTGTGTGAGCTTTTATCTTTCATATCTTTTGCCAAGTCCTGCAGCGTCAAGGGTGAAGATCATTTTACAGCCTCGCTGGCTGGTCAAAGAATTTATTTGGGGAGATGAAAACTGACCTGACATTTACATGGTAAAAAATAGTTCACTGAATGATTAAAAAATAAGCAGAGCTGACAAGAAATTTGTGTCCGCAAACACAGCATCTTTCATTTAAATGCACCCGGTCACAAATGCGTATATTGAGTTGAAGCACGTTTCGAAATGACAGATGGAGGCACGAGGCAAACATACTGAATTACACTCAACAGACTGGGAGGCAGGACAGGGGCGTGATGGAGAAAGTTGAAGAGAAATCAGGGAACGTTAACGGTTTTAAAGACCAATTTATGACAACCAAAGGCCACATTTCATCTTCCATTAAAATTAACACGTGAACAGATGAATAATTACAATTTCACAGTGCTCACGTAAACTGGAGTCGCCAAAAATTGAGTTGGGCAGCGAGACAATTTACCTGAAACCGGAGGGTCGCTAGATTGATTCGAGGCTACATGCCTGAGTGATGTGGATGTGTCCTTGAGCGAGATGATAAGACACTGACTGCGGCTTGACTCCTGAGAGTCGTGGGACAAGGAAAGAAGCTGAACGCTGTGTGACCCCATGGCCGTTGGCGCGGGTGTGTGTGTCCCATTGAAGATCGGGGGCGAGGTGGAGAGAAGGTCAGGAGAGAGAGACGGGGCAAAGGTGGAGAGGAGGGAGGGATAAAGGCAGGAAGCAATTAGGACAGGGAGGAAGGAGAAGCCACAGACAGAGGGAGGACAGGTACGTGACTGGAGGAGGAGGAGGAGCGGGACGAGGAGGAGAGTGTGTGTGTGTGTGTGTGTGTGTGTGTGTGTGAGAGAGAGTGAGCGGTGAGGTCGGGCGGGCCACGCTGCCAGAAAAGGGGCTGGGAGAATGTGGAGGTGAAAAGTGAAAGGAGGAGATGGAGATAAGGCCAGACGGAGAGAGGGATTTAGAGCGGTCTGGAGACAGGAGGGGATAAACAGAGAAGAGGATAGAGAGAGCACGAGGGGGGAGAAAGAAAAAGAGAGGAGAAGCCAGGGTTTACAGAATTTGACTCTCCCACTGCGTATTTCGCCGCCTCGGCCGTGCAGGCTCTATACTTGCTGCTGCTCCCAGCAACCAACAGCTGCTCTCACTCGCTTCTTCCTCCAGGGGGCGAAGTGGTAAATCACCATCAGCCTAAGAAAGCCCGCAGACAACAACAAGGTGCTGCTGTACCCATTAACCGCTGCAAAGTTTTCAAATGCGGCTAAATGAAGCAGTTCCCGCATTAGCACGTGGCCAACCTGAGCTCAATCGTTTCACAGCTGGACGAGAGAGTGGGAGTTTATTATTCCACATCCATGAGAAGGGAAGTTGGGATTCTGATGCAGAGAATCCCCTGCGACTTTGCATCGTCCTCGCCGCGCAGCGTGACAATCACGCCGCGCCGCGTAACAGGATGCAGCGAGAGGAGCCGGCGGCAGCAGCGGCGGCGGCGGCAGCGGCATCTGTGTGACGGTTTCACCTCGGTACCTTGTCGGAGGAGCAGCAGAAGCTTTCCCTGCTCTAATCCCAGGGTGAGGCTGTGCCGGCTCCATCCCTCTGCGTGGAGCAGCGTTCCTGAATTCCTCAGGGTTTTAAATTTCAGAGAGATGCTTTCGCTGGCCGCCTGCCTCTTAGCGCCCAGCCTGTAGACGAGGCTGCTGTGACCGTCCAGGCTCAACACAGCAGAGACTGAAAAACAACAGTGACGACGGAAAAGGAAGTCAATAAAAACACAATAACATTGGATTGTGTCGTAGACATGAATATGGCATTAATATATCACTACATAAGGCTGAAATCACTGGAGTTTACATCAGCTTCTACACTTACATTTGTCTTTGGGCACTTACATTTGTCTTTGACACTGGCAACTGCTCACTTGTTGAGCATACCACTGCTCTCCCAAAATGAAATGAAATAAAATAAAATAAATAAGATGGGTGAAATACAGAGAATGATCAAGAGCAGCAACCCATTTTTCAGAAGTAGTTGTTTGGCTCCTCTGTGTTCTTCCACATCAACCACACGACATAACGATGGCGCTATTTCCGACACGGCTCTTATACTGCAAATGAACTGCTGTGAAGACTACGAAAGTCATTAATTAGGCGAGTGAGTTTGGTTTGGATGTGTCGACAGTTGGCAGACGGTATCTTAAGACGTGTACGGTTCTGTTGTGTCTTCGAGGAACCACAGAGCTTCTCTGTGACTACAGAGGCAAAAGACATCAATTCCTATCAGGCCTCCTAATCCGTCTCATCCCACAGCGCCTGGCAGTTCTCCCCTGTCGCGGGCTGGATTCCGCCAAACGGACTCCGTCATAAATCACTTCGGCGCACTTTGAAATGATGATAAATAAACAAAACTCAGAATATGCTGAGGATAACGCGGAAATGAATGTTGGCACTGGGGAAACCTGGACAGAAGATAGAGAGAAAACCGAGAATGTCGTGTTTAAATCCCATCTGTTGGGAGAGGCAGACACATGGCACGAGCACATGGCGCGCGTACACACGCATCGACACACACACACACACTCTGTGGGCTGTGATAATACACGGACTCTATAATAATGGCAGCCCTCCCTGTCTGATGGTTCGCTCACACTGGCGTGCCCACATTTCATCCAGCCTGAGCTGCTGTGACAGAATCCGTAATCACAACACCGGCTAATTATTCCAGTCGCTCGTTGTGGTGAAAGTTAGAGTGAGGCAGTTATTTTCAGCCCAGAGATGAAGGGAAATTTAAAACAGGGGGAGGAGGAGACGCGGACAAACACAGCGTGTGGACAATTACACACACACACACACACACACACATGCCAGGACTACACAATGAAAAGGGGCAACACTGCTCTCACGTGAAATTTAATCCATCCATCTGTCTGTCTGCTTATGGCTGTCTATACATGCGTCCCCTTCTCTGTCTGTCTGCTGTTTGCCAAACTCATCCATCTATCTGTCAATCCATTCACATGTCCGTCTCTCCCTTTGCTGGTCAACTTTGCTGGTACACTATCTGGACTTTGCTCACTCCATCCACTCATCTATCCCCTCACACTTAAATCTACCCATCCATCACTTAACCCCTCTGTCCATCCGTTCTTTGCTGTCCATTGCCCCACCTGTCTGTCTCTCTCATCCATTTATTTGTCCCCTCTGTTGTCTGTCCAGCCGCCAAGACAGGGACTTTTGACCTTTGCATGAAAATACAAAGTCATTGGAATTTCATGAATTTTTCTGTCTCATCTCCTCTTCTCTCTCTTCAATCGTCTCCACCTTCATCGTACAAAACAGTGCGGTCAGTCGTTAGCGTTGAAGCTAAGGTCCCCTGGCTCTCTGATCGCGTAACCTGTTAGCATAGCGTCACGCATGTTTATTAATCACGTGAAACTAACAGCAGAGGCTCTCATCACTCTAGAGACAACAGCCACACACTCTGGATGCCCCTCACGCTGCCTGAAGTGCCGCCGGGCTGATGCAACCCGTCTCCCACCTCCCAACGTCATCACTGAACCGTCAAACCAGGAGCGTCAGCTGAGACGCATCGATTAGACGATGCACGACTTCTGTGCCTCTGCTCCAGACGGTGGCATCTAAAATGATACCAGCTTTCCCAATCTGACAGTTTGGCCAACACAGCTAAAAGAAAACAGAGGAATTCTTGAGGCAGGGAGGAAGACGGTGGCTGCTCGGCTACCGACAGGACACAAAAAACACACACACACCTCATTACAGCACACGAGGAAGATGGAATGCTGCTTCTTTTTCCTGACACATCACATCCGCTCTGCCCAGCAGCCTCCCCGTTTCCCCTCGGAGATATTTCTACAAATCTCTGGTCGTGGTCTTTATCTGCAGTGTGTGTATTCCTGTTTCTGACTCTTATGTGCCACTACCTTTTTATGTGGGAGTCTTCCGTACAACAAATACATTTCTGCAAGTCTTTATCCAAATGTCCATTCATAAAAATTATTGCCACAGTTTCACACAAACTTGGGTTCTCCAAGTCGGTATTACTTTGTTGTGGTGCCAATGGCCGCGAAAAAAATATTGCCATCCATCCATCCAGCCATCCATTTTTTTCCGCTTATTTGGAAAATATTGCCATATGTTTCAAAAAACAACACAATAGCTAAACCCGGTGGATAAGTTAGACACATTTCTAAAGAGAAGGAGAGATGATTTCATGTGCGTGGCGGAGAATTCATCCAGCTTGGAAAGACTACTTCTCTTTTTTATTAACAACTTTTGAATAACCTGACAGCAGACTAATTCATGCTCACAATGTCCCATCACACCTGCGCATCTGCAGCACATAATGATGGGACTCTTTTTTATCAAAAACACAATGTGAATATCTTTTGGCCATGACTTAATAATTCATTGACGATGAGACGCTTTGGTGGGTCCTAATTTCAAGATCAACCAAAAAAGATGTCCCTTCTTACTCCAGAGGGAGGACTTGTCTAAGCACGCCGGGAAATACTAGGCTGCTTGCTCAAGGGCACAGGGTAGCATTTGAGGACCAACTGTAGTGTTGTAAACGTGTCTTGGGCCTGACACGACACCGCACTATGGAACAAACATCGCAGATATTATCTGTCACTCCATAAACCACGAGGGAATCTGTCTCGCGTTATCTTACCATATGGGCATCCATAGGTCTCCAGCCGCAGTCCAATCCGTCCATTGGGATTCCAGGCGAGGGGGATCAGACGGACATAGCGAGCAATTACGGGCTGCTGGAGCTTGTGCTGTACCACGCTGTCTGCGTTGGTGTTACCCGGAAAGGCCTGAAAAACACACGCACACGGCCAGGTTAGACGGCTTGCCCACTCCCTTTCCACCCCTTCCCTGCCGCCTTCTCACCATCCTGCGTTGAAATGTTGTCAAAATGGCCGCTAAATAAGTGAGGGACTCGTTTTATCGTTTCATTAAAACGGAACTGCATTCCCAAAGGCATCTGTGGAAGTTGCCACGCTTGATTTATTCCTTAATGAAGAGAACATTGTGGAGACACAGCCATGTTCCTGGTGAACGGCTCCTCAATCAGCTAGAAAATTAGATTTGTGAAGTGCTGCTGTATAGTTCTATACGGAGTATACCATGCTTTGGTAAACACCTGGCCCATGGGGGGGGGGGCACCTTTATTAACCCTCATGATCTGAGCTCTGGGTTTCTACTTTTTTTTTCCTTACACCTCTAGGGAGAAAATCACAGCTGATCTCGAAGAGAGAAATGTTTCACAAGAATTTTTGGAAAATAAATTTGTTAAACTTCAAGTCTAAGATGGTATGAACACACAAGGTGGTAATGAGCAGATATATATTGGTGATGATATTTTGAAATGATTTATTGTCCAACAGTGTAACTGTGGATAATCTGGAATTTTCCTCTAGAATGAGGGAAATGGGTATTACTCCCTTTCTTGATGTGTGTGTGTACATCGGTGTGTGCAGAGACTGTGCCGCTCTCCACAGACAGCCGCCCCCCTGCCGAGAATAACATCTCATTTACTTCGGCAGTTGGTGTTTGAAAAATGAGGCAGGTCGAAGGAGTAAATCCTTCATCTGGCGTTTTGGATTAGCCAAGGAAGGAGAACCAGGGCTGGGGGGGCGCCGGGGGAGATCCCGAGGGGGGCGGGAGAATTTCCCACAGAGAGAGCTGGCAAAACGCAACCAGGGACCACACACACACAAACACACACACACACACAAACCAAATGAGGAAAGTCATACAAATCGTGAAAACCCTCATTGCGGGGAGCATTTACGCACTTTAGATCCATCCATATTAACTGTCTTTTTACATTCCTGTGGAATGAAAATGGCTTTTCGGGTCGTGAAGAGGAGCCTACTGAGAATTATCATCACAGGCCAAATCATCAGTGAGCACCACAGCTTTCCAGAGCTTTTCACCAATTACAGTCCTGCTGTATTACAGCGCTCCTTCACAGCAGCTGCTCCCACTGCATGAGCGGTGATAAGCCACGGTGGCTTGGCTGGAGTGAAAACAGGGCAGCTGAGAGAGAGGGAGAGAGAGGCTGAGAATGAGAGATAGAGGGAAAGAGAGAGAGAGAGATAAAGAAAAAGAGATAGATAAGGAGGGGGAAAGATGGAGAGATAGGTGGAGGGAGGGAGAGGGAGAGGGAGAAGTTTCTGTATCGAGCTCCGAGAACACTGGACTGTGAAAAGGAAGAGGTCCCGAGCGAATTGTGACTGATGAAGCAGCTCACCAGGCCGATGGTTTCCCCGGAAGCTATAATAAAGCCGACTGACTAATACACACAACGTAACCGACACGCTGCGGATTTATCACAATTTATGCTTAGTGTGAAAAGTGTGAAATCAACAAGCCTTTAAGCCCGTCCGCCCTCTCCTCCTCTCTCACTCTCTCTCTCTCTCTCGCTCCCAGGAGTTTTGGGATGACGCTCCCTCTCTTCTCAGAGTATTTCCTCTCATCAGCTCTACACCGAATCCTCTCTCCACGCTGTCGGACTGAGGAGAGTTTGCTGTCAGTGTGTCGTCACACACAAATGCAGCTGACACAGCTGCGGCTCGAATGTGCACCAATGCATTTTGTCGGTTGGGAAGTTTGGAGTAAATTGCAAAATCACACTTGCGTCCTCAGCGTTGGACTTGTCATTTTGTTGTGACAAATGACAGACGCAGGAGGCATCAGCACGGCAACTAGACTATTATAATATACAGAGTGCGCTTTGTGAACATGTGGTGTAGTTTTGTGTAATTGTAGAAAGGCACATTTTATTCCTGCATGTTAATTATGAGCAAACAAATGGAAGAAAAAGCCTCCTGTGTGCAAACACATTTACACAAACACAAATAAATCCAATTGTGATTCTGATCAGACTTTGAGTAAAAAATGTCTCCAGAGTTCGACATAGGACATGAATATTAAGTATAAAACGTTGCACTTTAAGTAAACTAGAGGTGTTTTTGTCCATGTGTCTCTCTAAACTACAGGTGTCAAACTCAAGGCCCGGGGGCCAGATGCGGCCCGTTGCATCATTTTATGTGGCCCCCGACCACTTGAGTGACTGTTTCTCCTTCATTAAAACATGCATTGACCTACAAACTACATCCCCCAAAATGCACCTGGATCATGTTTCTGGTAAAGTGACGCAGCTGTGCACTTTTCAAAATGTCAGTTTGTCAAGTAACACCGTTGCAGCCAAGTGGGGAAACCAGGTTGTTGACTTGTTGATTGATTGATTGATTGATTGATTGAGTCATTGATTCATTCTCATTGATTGATTGATTATCAACTGATGAGTGTTGATTAAATCAGGTTTCTTTTCCTGATACAAGGATCTGCGATACAATAATAGCAAAGATTTGACATACTTTTAAATCTACGCAAATGGGATGTTTGTTAGTTGAAAAAGTTAAAATAATTGTTGATATTAGATATTTCTAAATGACTAGTTACATTTTTACATTAAATTACATTAAAGCGCCTTAATGGTGGCCCCTTGAGGGCCACTGCCATGTTGAGGTGGCCCTCGGTGACAACAGAGTTTGACACCCCTGTGAGTCTAAACTCACCCCAACACTGTCCTCCTGCCTGTACTGTTTCCAATTGTGTCCCGTGTCGCTGAACATCAACACGTATGCCGTCAGCCAGTCAGAGCTGCCGTAGCGGCCTTGCGTGGCCACAGCGGTGATCTGCGTCCGCTCGCCGAGATCCACCTCCAGCCACTGATACCTGTCCGAGCTGTGGGGGGACCAACCGCCAGCTCCTGGAGAGAAGAGGACGGAGGAGGAGATGGAGAGTTCAGCAAGGTCGGTATGCAGGCTGTATCTCATCTCCTGATTAAATAGAAAATAACTCACCTGTGCAGATGATAAAAACAAACAAGCTATAACATCCATCTCACCACAATTACAAGCCGGTGGGGGAACTTATTCTGAAAGTACAAACATCTACAAACTTCACTTATTCATTGGATGATGGAGGACTTTGCGCAGTCGGTTTAAGGTGTGTCACATCGTTAACAGTGCTGTCTTTGTTCACAGAGGTACAGCACCGACCTGAGAGTCCAGGTTAGCACGCAGCAGGCAAGGAAAATCTAACGAAGACGTGTCACCAACAGGTCGACATGTGTGCATTCATGTGTCCTTCACCACAAGCTGTGTAACACCACATTGCCATATGGCTGACATAAAACACACACGCACACACACACACGCACACACAATACTCTCTCACTTTCATTATACGGTCCCACCTCAGAACAAGTCTCCTTAGAGTTCAAAATTATTTATGATGGCTGTGATAAAACAAACTTTTTTTGTTCATCTGTGTTAGCCTGCTATGAATTAAGGATTTTTTCATCTTGCCATTTAGATAGCAAGATAAAAAAAACCTCAAGCAATTAGAGATGTCGATATTAGCATAAAAATGTAATATCGGTATCAGATTTTTTTGCTTTAAAACCGATAAAATAAAAACCGGTAAGAATACAATAATGCTTGCGTTACACCGAAATAGTGCCTATGCGCTCCTGAAGCGTTTACCGGCGCACATATTGGTATTGGCAGTTATTGGTATTGGTAAATTGAGAGTTGGACAATATCGGCATATCGGATATCGGCAAAATAGCTAATATCGGACATCCCTATAAGCAATCAATAATCTACGATAATAGGTAGGCAGAACTGATCCATCACGTTGACTTTGATATTTCTAGACTTGGATTAACACCTGAAATGCTATTTTCATCACGGCAGCAATGTAAACTTGGACAATCTCCTCGTTTCTGTCATCTGTTCACTTTTGCTGTTGCCTTTGTCGACATATGATTCCGCAACTGTTCCAAAATAGTCCAAAATTGAAATGTTGCTTGGTCACATTGCATATTTACGATATGAAAACTCTGAGACAGATTGTCAATTTCTCCAGGAGAGACAGATAGATGTACGGGAAAAAAAAGACATCTCTGCAGGCTGTTTGTGGAGCCTCTGCTCCTCATTTTGCTGGCAGATTACCTCCGACTGTGCCGGCTCCTCTGAGAGCTTCTGCAGAGGATGAAGAGTGCGAGCAGCAGCTGGAGGAGACGCGAGCGAGCACGAGCCAACAATTTATTCCCTCATTTCTACCGGGAAGAGCCGAGACTGCAAAAAGGCGGGCGAGCTTTTAATTTCTTGCCAGCGAAGCGGCTCGTGTCACTGTCAATCCCAAATTCATACCAGAGATGAAAATTAAGCTAGAAAAAAATCTAATTTTCTGTTAAAGTACAGGCATAATCAGTGTTGTATTTGTAAAATACCCCAGTAAACCAAGAGAAGCAACGACAGGTTCTTGTGACCGTACCATGGGAACATCAAGTACAAGGCGCTCCACTTTCTACGTATCTTAGAGACAACACAGACACAATCAACTTGAGTTATTTGAGAAGTATTCACGTGCTGTTACTCACACTTCCTTAATCCTCCTAAATCAGAACACTCACAAATAGGTGTGGAATGCCTTCGCCGAGTTTCGTCAGGTGTGACGCAGAATAATGAGGCACCACGGGGCCCCTTAGCCCAACTATCACACTCTCACACAGCTGAGTGCACATACATGCACATGTGTGTCACCCAACGCCTTTAATGCAAACTTCAAAAAAAGAAGAAGGGTAAAAAATCCTCTCCCTCTCCCTGCCTGTTTTTCGCCCTCAACCTCACCACCTCTACTCCTGTTTTTACCGTCATCTTTAGGCCATCGCAGTTTTGACGCTTTAGCTCCTGCTGTTGTTTAAGTTGAATTTGTGCTCCTTGTTCTAAGTCTGGTGAACCCGTTTTTCAGTGTTGGAGGAGCACCTAATGAAATCAGACCTATAGCAAATTGTTTCTAAGGCAGAAAATTAACAAGACTTTCATTAATTATTTGTTGGATGAGCTTTTAATGAGGAATCACTGACAAGGACGACGGAGGCTAATGAGCGATCGCAACATCATCATCACCGTGTTAACGGGGAAGAGTGAGATGCATTATTGATCAGCTTCTCACTTTCCAGATGCTCATGGCTGCTTCCAAACTTCTGAAGATTATCTATTCTTTTCTTTTATTCTTACCTCAAATAAACTCTCCCGCTACCTTTTCTTCCGCTCTACCATGCGAGGAGCTTCCCCCTAAACTGCATCAGACCCTCCTCAGTCAAAACAGACTTGGATCAGCGAGTCGTGTCTGCTTGCCACGAAACACGAGGAGGGAGCCGAAACCTGCAGGCAGTGCATCCCGCCGTCTCCCAGACGATGAAAATCTGTCAGATCTCACGTGAAAGATGAAGATGACAACTATTCTATGTGATTCTCATCTTTGGCACCGAGCAACGTGTCGCCTCAGAGCGTTCAACAAAGCGAAGTGTTGAAATGTGTCGCCGCCGAGACACTGGCGTGCATTCCTGTCGTGACGGGAGGAACGGTGACCTTTAGCGAGGCCTCTGATGTGGGCCAGGATATACACCTGCATACATATAAACACAGCAAATAGGAAGACACTCGGCTTTATCTGGTGCCACAGTCGAAGGGAATCGTTCGTGTGTTGTGTGCTGAGCGGAACAGTCGGGAGGGATGGAATCGCAGGAGAGCTTACTTTGTATCAACACAAACATGAGATAAAAAAAAAAACAGAAAAAAGAGACAACAGTGTGGCGATACATATTAATGTTAAATTGTTAATCTTTGAATGTGTATGCTGTGGTGGAATAACATATTAAACATGATTGCAACTCGTGGACAGCGACAGCATCCTGTCACCTGATAGTCAATCTAACAATTTCACAGCTAATTCATCTTAATCTGGAAATATTGAATTGCTTACTGACAGCGCCTCCCCTTTAATGCAACGTGAAATGTCGATATTTGACATGCGTTTACTGAGAAGCTCTCCGGCTCATTTGAATCCCCAGCAGACTGGGATGGCGCAGCTATAATAAATTCCAGGTATGAATATGCATGATTGTGGGAAAAAGGGGGAACAAAGCAGAAAAACTCAAAAGAGACTCACTCATTGCAGGTGTCATTTTTGGTTAGTTTAAGAGCTCCAAACGGTTGCTGCTTAGTTTATAGGTCACAGAATCACTACGTGTCCATAATCATAGACACACATTGGTGTCCAGCAGAACGGATGCCGTGGAGAAGTTATTTTTTGACCACATGCATAATTTTAACACAGTATAATAAGTTCGGGGGGGTGCTGTTTCCAAAACATTGGGAGGACTTTGAATATTGCAGTAGCCCAATTTGATGCATGCATCTAATTTATTTGCGATTTGAGTGTAACACCATAGTTCACATTCTTACCATCACATACACACATGCAAACACACACTGATGCAATCAACTCAACCTGCTATCTTTATTCACCTCAACTCCAGAGCGAAACAATGCATTTATGAAGTTTGGAGCACATTGAAGACGAGTCCATTCGTGGGCACACATAAGGCTTAATTCTTGTACAGAAAGCTGCGACACTCGTGTCGACAACATGCTGTAACACAATGAGTGCAAATCTGATGCTGCTACGCCGAGCGTCTGATTCCCGGCGTTATCGTTGTTGCTGTGTATGATAGGAACATTTTATCTTTTCATATGGACTTGAGAGAATATCTGAAACTTCTTCGGATTCCCCAACATGTCAGAACATCCCCATCACAGTTGGAATATATACATTATACAAGACACAACACTGAAACATAGCTGCCATAGCGGGAGGGGGTTAGGAGGCTGTATGCGGGAGACGCTGTCACTCACCCTCTCTTCTGTTGAGCTTGGCAAAGCCTGGCCCGTGGCTGCTGGACAGCTGAGAGGAGCTTCTGAAGGATGACGGCTGTAGGTAGGACACCAGCGGGCCATCGCACACTTCTGAGGATGATAGAGTGAAAATAAGAAAACAGTGCAAGACGACTTTGGAAAACACTTTCCAACAAATGTATCGTGGCTGTTCGACCTGTATCATCAGTGGTGAGTCATACATTGAGATCGTTTTCTGTTTGTTCCTTGGTTGGCACATGGAGTCAAAGCTCCACGGGAGTGCTGATGCAGAATGGGATATAAATGGAAAGAGAATGACTTTCCAAAAGACAGATGGAGGTTGGGGTAATGATGTGAGAATTTCCTCTCTGATGATGTCTCGAATAATGTGAAAATAAACATATGCAGCTTAATCCCCAATATCGCATCTCATCCGTGCGTACCTCGCAATGTAATGACATCAGGTTGGATGAATAATATATGGCATCAAAAACAGCTCGACTAGGGATTTAATGTTTAAAAAACACATCATCAGGTGGTGATGTATAATGGAATATCTCATATAGCCTGAAGGTTATCTATTCTTTGGACCAATCAAGTAAATGAATTCAAAGAGATCACCGGGGAACATTTATGATCATGCCATACCAGCTGAGCACAATGTAATGAGATATATTTGCATTGTTGACAGCTAAGGTACATTGTATCAGCCAAAAATTTGTAATGGTCCAACAGCAATTCATCCCGCAAGGGTTCCCGCAGTCATGTGACCTCTGCATCACCTGAGCACATGTTCAAACAAGGTGTAAAAACCACAATTACACAATTCATATAATGGTGAAAATGACTAATGCCCTCCTTTGGGCTTTGTCTGGGACCTGCACCCACACACCCATGCACACACGCCGGCCCACACAAACACCACACACGCACAGCGGCTCTAATGAAGCCTGGGGGGTAGGGAGACACCTAATTCGACATGTTGAGTCATCCCTCATTCAGCACACTAATATTTCACATTTATTCTCCCTTTTATTACACATCCACTTTAGCGAGGAGCTGCAGAGGCCAAAGTCGGCGATGATATCAGCGCCGCGGTGAGCTGAGGAGCATCATCCTGCCATCCAATAAACAACACCAATCAGAGGATTTACAGGTTCACGGCTCTTAACGGGCCCCGACATTCATAGATCAGCGTGTCTGTCACACTAACGCAATTGCTCAGCCGAGCTTGGTCGAGCGTCGCCGGCTCCCCGTGACCCTGCCGAGCCGTCTGCCTCGCCTCTTCTTCAGAGCCGCCCGACTTCAATCTAACGCTTGACCCCCGGGGGGCTCTTCCCGCCCATTACGCATTATCCCTTCATTTCCTCCGATATTATGCAGAGCTGGCGACGCACTTGCTTTCCCCACGTATGTTTTATCGAGTGAAGAGATTCACCCCGAGCCTCAAACGCCCTCTTCCCTCTGCAGTTAGTGCAACCGTTAAACCTTTATTTGCATTTTTATTTTGCGAGACTTGCTTTCTGCGGAAACAGCAATTTGTCGGAGGCAGGTAACGCAGAATTTATACCCGTACGCATGCAGCTCGTTCTCTCCAAAGTAATAACACCAGAATTAATAACGTACACCGAGATTCAACTATTTCTATTTCGGCCCCCGATTGAGATGTTGAATTCTCACGTGATCGGTGTCACCATTTCAAAAATAGCGGTAGACGCGTTAATTGTAACTTTTCATGCTCTGGTGCCATTTACTCTGTGCTCTTGAACATTGCGTTTCTATGTTGTTTAAAAGAGTACCGCAGCTTGGAATGTGAGACAATTTCCATCGCAAGTGATAATTAAGTGTCATGTAACTGAAGCCACTTGCGTCTCCGCGTTCGTCGCTCCAAAAAACCTCTTTGGTCCCAGGGTATGCTTACGTTATCTCAGTAATTAAAAGATGCGAAAATAACGTGCAAATTGTGTGTTTACGTGAAGGTGCACGTTCGTGTGAGCTATCCGTTACAACCCAGAGCACCGCTTCCACATTTGCGTGTTTCTTGCGTCTTGACCCGCAAGTGAGAGAAAGTGATAATACCGTAGGACGTGGGGACCAACAGTGAGGACAGAGAGAAAGACAGACTGTAGAGGGGAGAACGCTTGAGAGAAGTTTGGTTAGCTTATTTGAGTAGCTAGCTACCCATTTAGCCTTGACAACTCATACACACGCAACAGATGTCCGCGGGGAGCAACAGAAACGAAACATAACACAAAAAAAGAGGGAGATAAAGTACCTGTCGCTGCAAGTTCGTGATGTCGCCGGAGTTTAAACTGTTCTACACGGAGGACGACACATCTGCCTCTCCGTGTTGACAGAATTTCATCGCTGTTACGGGAAAGTTACGGGAGGCGGCAAAACGGCGGCGGGAAACGTCCCACGAGTTGAGATGGGCGGATCGATCCTAATGTAGATTGTGGTACCGATACCAGTACCGATATACCGATATAGATACCAAAATGTTCAGTATCGCACAGCATTACTTCTCAGCACCTCACGCTGTCATCAGGTAACCATAGCCACACGCACCAACTACGTCACATCCGCTATCTTTCCGCAACACCGGGCCAGTCCGGTAGTCTGACGTGAAATGGGTCCATGGCTCAACAAAGATTGGGGATCACTGCTGTGATAAATATGGAATTACAAAACTGACAATTAAATTGCAATAAGTCTCAGTGGTACATGATTAGAAGGAAAAATTCAAGTGTGAAGGTTGACTGATTTTGGGGATGTTGTTGAGTTGCGTTTGGAAGTTAATTGAGACGTGGACCCGATATATAGGGCACTTTTTGGTCCCCAACCTTTATTCCGCTTCATTGAAATGTATATCCAAAGTGACTTTGGCACTTTTTATTTAAGGTTTCTCTGGGGGAAAAAAGACGATATAGGATTTTCTATTTAATTATAAGCTTTGTCCTAATTCTGTCCTGGGTTTTAACTATTCAATGACAAAAAAAAAGGAAACATCACATAAAAGGTCATGAAAATGTATTTAAATTTAGCAGGTATAAGGCCACCTTATTTATTAAACAGTATCACCACAAAAAGTGACAAACATACTGAGTTATGGCCACATATGTCACAAATTGTGTTGTTTGTGCAGTAAGTAAAGTCGAGGTGTAACCAGGGGAAGCTGAAGTGCCTCTACTATTTTTAACGGCTTTCTATGTTCCGCAGTACGCCTCTGCACTAATGTTTTCAGAACACAAGACGAGTCGCAACGTTGACGCCATTTTACAGAATCAAGGCACCAGAGACACAATTCCACCCTCCTAAGTGAAACTGCACTAACTCTCTCTGCAGGGACACAAAACAGTGACGCGAGGATGGCAAGGTGGCCTGGCATTGACCAAATGGAAAATACCACGATAATATCAGTGTGCTTTTGAGACCAGACAGCTGCTCTGATTTTAAGAAAATAAGAACTTAGTCTCTGGGCTGGGCGATGAAATGCATCCCAGAAACCGCTAGCAAGGAAAGACAAGTACGCACAGATATCAAGCTTCATGCTAATGCAAACGGCCTCTACAGTGATTAACTGTATCATCCTTTAAAGGGCATACTATAGATTCCGCCCTGTAATCATATGGTTTGATTCTATCTGCCTGTGAATGAATAATTCAGAATTGATTTCACTGATTCTGGTCATCCGAGGGTGGGTTTTCTATTTCCAGTGGCCAAGCACAAGGCAACAATCAAGCCCGGCAAAATAGCGCCAGCATAAAACAGCCAGGCCCAAAAAAGCTCCTGATGAAGAACAATTTCCATCGAATGTGTCTGTTCATAAGACTTTGTTGATGATCGCTTTTCACTTTCGTTATTTCCAAGACAATAAAAGAGTCTGTTCGCAAAAATGATTCCAATTCGTTCTTAATGGTTCAGGATAGCTGCAAGGGATCAGCTAAAGGTACAAATGAGAGGTTTTTAGTGTCAAACTGCATTTTTTATCACCATATGTTCGAGGTTGTCACCTTGAAATAAAACTGAACACGATACCTTTGCGAAGGAAAGGCAACATTTAAACATCTGTTATTACCCAGAGCCACATTTCTGAGCAGAGTAGGCGTGTAAGACCAACATATCAAGCAGTAAAACTGACTTTACCCATGAAATTTGCATTAATATCTACGAATCTACAGGGGTCCAATATCCTGGAGTGAATGATAGATCAAGAAGGGAGACATTTTTAATGAAAAGTCCGAACCAAATCACACCAAGAAGCCTCTTCTTTTCCATCCTCCAAAGAGAGCATTCAGGACAGCTTATTAATTCGATGATAAGACTTTTAATGTGTTTCCATGGATTGTCGAGCTGTCGTCTGAACTCCTCCAGTGGCGATGTTCAAAAAAGCTTGATGAAAACATCCCAAAAACTTCTCTTTGTTTGGCGCTGTCGGGCGCGCTCATGTTTCTCTGCTGCGTCTCTCACACACCATTAACCGCGTCGTTATCTGTCTCCTCCGACATCCGCCGTCTCTGTTTCATCACCAACTTTCCCGCTTTGACCTGCATTCTTCAATGTCAACTTGAGTCTTTAATGCCGCCGCCGCATTTCTTCTCCCTCACTTCCACCGCGACGTAGCATCTGATGTAATTATCCCTAGTGGCACAAGCTCAGTCTGGGAGTTGGCGGCGGCGGCGGCAGATGGCGATTTACAATCTGAAGGAACGTGAAGAACACGTAGATGCCCAGGACTCTCTGAGGCAGGTGGTGACATTGAACGCTAAATATCCGGAAAAAACCTTGGGGGAAATGCTCAGAAAACCCAGAAATTCCATAAATTTTTGGTCGAAACTGGAGAGTAGACACAACTGGAGCAAAGCACAGAGGAAATTTGCCTCTCAAATGCCTTGCAAGTCATGCAGCACCGCATCTGAGCCATTATTCATCAAGTTAAACTCTGAAATCCTCAAAGTTTTGAATTTTCAGGTTCTCAGCTGCTGATGTTAGCATAGCATCTTCTGGTTTTGGGATTGCAATGGATTCTGGGCCAGCTTGTGAACATGTTGCTGGCTGCCACCGGTCCTGTATCGTCATTTGTTTTTAAGGGTATTAGAACTCTTAAACTCTTGGCTTTGTTCGCCATACAGGCGGCAACGCTTTACAACGGAGCTGCAAACTGATTCATTCAATTTCTTTTTTACGAGAAAAAAAAGGACTTTTGACTGGCTTTCTGTACCAGAGCGTGTTCGAGGAGGGAGGTTTCACAGCTGAAAGGACACCGAGGGGGAATCTATTTTAAAGACGTCCAGCAGCCTGCCCATAAATCACGGGCGGATACGCTCGCCTCACCCGGCGTGTGTGCGTACAGGCGCCTCCGCTGTGATTCAGCACAAC
>OMPJ01022361.1:0-10487 GCA_900312935.1 Carapus acus
AGGAAGATGATAGGAGGAGGAAGAGGAACGTCATGCGCTTGTGAAAACACGCCACACGATGCCAGCACCTGCTGGACACTGGTTCGCACAGGCCAATTAAAACAAGCATTTTGTGTGGTGTGTGTGTGTGTGTGTGTGTGTGAGTGCACGTGTGCATGTGTACGCGTGTGCACTGCGGCCCCCTACCTCCCCCTGCATGATTAGAATCACAATCCCCTGGCTGTGTGGTCCTGCTTGACCTGGCTGGCACGAGATTGAACATTCACGGGAAAACAGTGGCGATAATGAAGAGTGTTGAGCTCACAGCCTGATGAAGAAGGAGACCAGGATGGATGCAAGCGCAGATTAATGAAGTCATCCAGATAAGAGTGGCGACAATTTGCATAAGACACTCAACACGAATTAATGGTACCATCCAATGTATAGTATGTAATGTGGTCCATGTAAATCTGGCCGAGTCAATTAAACTCTTCCTCACACTGATACACAACTAACTGTCTGTGATACAACGTCCACCCACGCACATTCGCACACAGAAGTATATGACTGTTTTGTAAAGTATGACATAACTTAAAATAGGATTACTAAATCAGCACCTATATGGCAGATTCTGTCTTGCTTTTTGCCCTAGTTTCCCATGTTCACCAGTGGCTCACAAACTCCATTAATGAAGACATTTCCCTCAGCCGTAAAAGTTATGTCCCTCTTTATGTTTAGGGCTGGCAAAACAGGCCCTAACAGCTGGTCCAGCTGGGTCAGGAGGGTGAAATGTTTGCCTTTTCTTGTTCAGTCAAGGTTTCAATATGTATCTAGATACAAGTATAAGTCCACCAGCAGCGTTTTCTACGGTTTGTTACCCTGATGTGTGTTTTCAGCGGGTGCTTCCTTCCTCTGACCTTTTGGACATCATTCCACACGTCCCTTTCATGTGCAGTGAAAGCAGTGAGCTGACGACACAGCAAACACCAGGGCTCTTATTTCCCTTGGGGCAGGCACATCTGAAATCATTCCCTGGGGAGGGATT
The DNA here is from genome assembly GCA_900312935.1 of Carapus acus. Taxonomy (NCBI): domain Eukaryota; kingdom Metazoa; phylum Chordata; class Actinopteri; order Ophidiiformes; family Carapidae; genus Carapus; species Carapus acus. The sequence goes on from OMPJ01022361.1 coordinate 1,025, forward strand.
CAGTGTAACACGGCGATCCAGGCTTTCAAGCTGCAGCTTTTAAGAGGCATTGAAGGCAACACAGATTCGGTTCATATTGGAACAGATTGATTCACACTTCGACACAAAAACTTCGATTCCAATCAGATTAAAAGGATAAAAGGATAAATAGATACATTCATAGTGCTCTCACACCACCCTAAGGTCAAAGCATGTAGGAAGTTGGTTAAGGTATATTTCTTGATACCTTTTTTTGTGCATTTTCTGAGCTCCCGATGTCTCGAAATATTTTGAAATCATCCTTGTATTTTATTGTCACAATATTTTTGATAGTGATAACCTTGACAAGAGTTACTGTTTGTGTGTGTGAGTAGATAAACAGAAAGATTGTGTCTCATTGCTTTTCTTGAAACTTACAAACAAAAGACCTCCAAATCATCAAGTGTGACACGAAAATACCAACAATAGAGAACACAGCCATTCAGGATCCGTAGATAGGGCAGGAGTGACTTGCTAAGATGGACCGTTTCATTTGCACCTTGCGGTCCTGTGTGTGTGTGTGTACTGTAAGTGTGACTGGTATCTTCAAACAGATCTCACAGTCAGTTTTCTCCGTCCCTGCCAGATGCATATTCCCTCTTTTCCCCCCGATTACTATTCCACAGACACGATACTCTGCACCTTGATAGAATCCTGACAGAGTAATGTGGAGGTATTTAGAGAAAATGATAAATCGAAAAAGCTGTCATCGTCTAGGCGATTCCATTTAAGGCGTGATTGCCGTCCCAGATGTCGGCGATGATCGAGGCGGTGAGAAGGAGGGCTATATTAGTCCCCACTACCTGGGAATCATAATACTTTCCTGATTTTACAGCCTAACTTTCTTTTTTACTCCACAAGGAGAGGTTTTTGCTCTGCCGCTTTGATGCACCTGACTGCCTGGTAGCTGTTTTAGAGTTTAAAAAGAGAAGAAGAAGGAGAGAAACAGTCCCCTGGCACAGGCAGGTGTCTGATTTCTTTTCCTATGGCAGACGCCTGCCACTGGTAGATGCAGATTGCCTGTGGAGATGGACAATTGCACAAAATAACAGCTTGTCTCCAAACATAGGGCTGTGGGACGTCGTGGCAGTGTCTTTGCTCAGATGGGCTCATGAGGAAGAAATAACATGAGCGATTGCGGGGCATTTTTGCTAAATGGGAACTCGAGGGGAGAGTGAAGAATGGTAGTGGTGGCTTTTGAGGCAATCTTTAGTGGATGTTTTTGCACTAAATTGTGGACAGTCAGGTTACCAGAGGGTAATGGAGTTCACGTCCGGCCAGTGATGTCATAGCGCTGGTTTCATAACTGCTCCCTTAGCTGGACAGCATGGAGTCAGAGGGAGTTAGAGAGCAAGCGAAGATGCATCTGATGGGACATAAAGTATAGATGGACATATTTTACATACTGTATGTACACACACACGCGCACACACCCACACGCGCACACACCCACACCCACACACACACACACACACACACACACACTTTCCCACTCTTCCTCCTCTCTCCACATGTGAAATGAGCAAGTTTAACCCCGGGGTATGACAACATCATTAGAATGGGAAGTCGTTCCACCTCCGTCCTCCACAAGCGCTATGATAAAAATACAAGAAAGTGATTAGGCAGTGGAGAAAGCGTTGCTCCATTTATATTTGATGTTGTATGAAATAATAATCTGACCTATAGACAGGTTCACCGCCGCAACACACTTGATATGGAAAGCGAGCGAACCTTACATCTGTGCAATACCTGAAGAATGCTCAATTTCAATGGAAATTCTGCATTATTTACGTAACCCTAAAGATAAAAAAAAAAAGGACTGGCATGATTCGTATTCAGGAGGACAGGCGCTAATGCAAGGTTGGAGAGGAAAATAAGGCGACGGCGCCGGCTCTCTCTGAAGAGACGTCTTAAATCAGGCCAGTCAATCTAACGTAATGTGATGGTTATTACGTTTAGGTTATATATCTGTCAGTGAATCAGACGCTGCACTCCGCTGTGAGATCACATCAAATCCAGGCCGGCTTTCTGACACCCACGAGCCCGAGGATGAACTCTGTGCACCACGACTCTCTCGCTACTTCTGCATTCAGCAAACCCCTCTGCGCATTTCATTTGTAGACTACTTGTTGTAAAATGTGTTTCTTCTCTACCCTTTCTTAGATTGATGTAGTTATTTTATGCCCTTTATCGATCTCGAAAGAAATCGCCTCCCGGCATTTGACCGTTATTTTACCTGTTCCAGATTTCAACTTGACCTGAGGAGAGAATGAAGGGTTGTGGGTCTTGTTACAGGACACTTTGTTTTTGCGGTGGGAGGAGCATGGAATCCAGCCAACACCATTCTTGTTTCCTCTCTAACCCCCTATAAACAGGCTGCACAAGTCCACTGCCATAACTGTCAATTGTTGACATAAAACGATTAAGCATTGTTAACACGCGTGTGCACACACACACACGCGCACGCGCACGCACACACGCACGCTCACATGCACGCTCTCCATAGGCGGGTGTGTGGTAACGTTCTATCACTGCGTTTGACTTAAGTGCCGCCATAGCACCATCCGGCATTCTGCTCCGTATTACCAAACCAAGGTGAAGTGGGATAGTGACACGCATTAACTTTGACCTGGCACATATATTTACATACAGCAAACACAAACCGCGTCTGCTGATGCCCCCATAAACATGACACATTCGTGATGAGCCTGTCACCGCCCAGGCCCCATGTGTCACCGTGACCGCCTGACATTGTTACACATACGGGACATAGTGGGGGCTGGGGGGTCTTTGTGTGGGTGGTTTTGTGTTTTAGGGTCGTGTGTATGTATATGTGTGGCCACATTTCCTTTCCCTGGGTTTGACGGCGTTTTGGTCCCTCTCCATCCCCGCGGGTCAGCTGGGGTTTAATTGTCACCCTTAAATATTCATGGACACATTGAGTAGACAAATGAAGGTATAAGGACACTGTAAAATTTTCAATAGGTCAGGTGTCGCTGACTTCACTGGATACAATTTACTGTGCCGTCCCACATTTGCCGCAATGCCAATTAATATGTTAAGAGCATGAAAAGAAACCCTAATGGCATTTTCCATTTATGCATTATGAAGTCATTCACTATGAGACGAATCCTGTTCAGACTAAAGGTTCATGGCGATAAAAGGCTGTGTTTTATGAGGGTGTTTTATATAGGGATGAATCTAGATAATTCTAACATAGTGTCTAACCTTTGCCGGTAACGCTCATTACTTGTTGCCAGCACACGTGCACACTCTGCAGAACTTCAGCATGGCGGCTAGGGTTACATCATTCCTCAAAGTCCACACACACACACACACACACACACATACTGAGTATCCCAGCAATATATTATATGATAATCTACCTATAGTGTAAATATTGAAATCCTGTTTCTTACCGTTGCTGTCACAAATCTAACATTTGGTGCCCACAAGTGCAAGACTAGTTTTGAGTAATATACGGCAAGTGTTAAAATCGGTATCCCTTAGCAACACAGCCAAACTTTTCATCCAACTCCTCCACAAGGCTGTCCTAAATTCCAACCCCACCGCTGCCCTCAGCCCTCGTCTCCCTCCCACCCAAGGTTAGTACCATCTCATCCTCGGGTGTATCCATCTTTCTCCTTAATGGCTTATTTGACGATAATTAACCCTGAATCCTACAGAGACGGGCGGGCAAGAGATTGATGGTCTCGTCGGCCCACAACACCTGTTCGGCTACAAGGCCGGCCGTTGTCGAACTGTGGCCAAATATGACTGCCCCAGGCGTCGTGCGTTAATGTCAAAGACAAACATAGGTCCTCCCCAGCGGCCCAGGTGTTGTGCGCGGGGCAACGTTTGTGACCACAAGCCCTGATTACAGTCATTACTCCACTCAAACACCCGGCTGCTCCAGCCAGCGTCCCGCAGTCCCGTTTGTCCCAATTAGCCGAACCGTCGCTGTAACGCGTCTGTCCGTCTCCGTGGCTACAGATGCTATGGTGTGCCGAGAAGTTGATTGCAGGGACGGAGGCAGTTTGAGAACGGTGCAGCTGAACTGTGTGATTGATGGCTGAGGAGAGTCAGGGGCAGAGTGTGTTTTGCAGCCGTTTGCGTTTGTGCATCGGATCCCCTTTTGTTCAAGCGCTGCGCTCTCCGACACGTGAAGTCACAGAATTACCCTGACACACCACATGTAAGCAGGTTTTTGTGGATGATTGATTACTCCTGGGGAGCAGATCCAGCTTCACACACGTGCTCACCATCACCGCAAACAGATGTTAATTACGTCGACTTTTTTTTTTTTTTTTTAGTTCCTCAGACATTACTTGAGATGTTCCTCACTCCTGTAGGTGGAGGCCATGCACTTCCTCTTCTCCCTCTTCTCCTCAGAATATTGGGGGAGGTATGGGCAGTGTGCGATGGGGGACGTGGGGCCTCTGTCTTGTTTGCTGCAGAGGAGCTTCGGGAGTGGGGGGACTAATTGAATGCAGAAAAGTGTTTAATTTTTCATAAACAGAGGAACCACCGAATGCACACAACTAACAATGTAGCCCAAAGCAGATGTAGAGCGTTTTTAATTTATGGAGAATGGAGTGAAAACGGGCAGATGGAGCAAGAGGAGGTGGAGGCATGCTGAGGGACTCCACTCGCCTCTCTTCTCACCTCACAAACAAGAAGAGCCTGTGAGTGTGTGCGCGCAAACACACTCCCACACACAGCTACGTGCACACACATGCACAAATCAACACACCGTTACATGTACAATTCCTACCGCCAGTGTTACCACACAGTCACCACAAACCTACACTCAGCCTTCTCTCTCTTACAAACAAACACACTCCCACTCCCGACAAAATGCACATACACACACATACACACACACACAGACTCCCCCCTCAGCCTCTCCTTCTTTCTCCTTGCGTCCCCCCTTCCCCCCACACACACCACCACCACCACCACCACTACATAGCATAAAGATCCCTTCACTTTCTACCCTACTTTCTTGAAATACACACGCACACACATACACACAGACACACACACATACATGGGCGAAATCCTTTGGGTTTGGCTGGGATCCGATTGCAAACACCCATTAGCGGCGCTCCTCATGTGGTCCACAGTCTGCAGCAGACAGGCTTCATTCTGGCAGGCCATATGCAGGTATGAATATGCATGGGAATCTGTCATGGCAGGCAAGAAGCGCCACGTATATGAGGTGCCATAGGTCAACAGTGCGAGAAGCGAAATTAGCTCTCTGTTGGGCATTTGGACATATACGAGCGTGTTTGCAAGGCGTGGGTGGACTGCGAATCATGCAAATGTGTGAATGTCGTCCTTGGCTCACTTTTAGAGGACGGCAGTGATTGAGAAGTTGAGCTGCGTTAATGTCGTCATTCCTTTCCAAAGCAGCAAAAGTGGTACAAGTGAAACTTAAAAAGGACCTCTAACACCCAGGTTAGGCGTGGAGGTCATAATTAGAGCAACTGTGGTAACAAATTGAGCAGTCGGCTTGTGGTTTACACGCTAGCTGCCTGTCTTTTCTTGTTCATTTGCAAGAGAAAATCATCAAACATCTGATACTCAGATTCTTTATTTCCTGATTACTTTATTTCCCAATAAGATACAAATTCTTCCTTCATTGTCATTTGTCTTCTTTTAAGTGACACTCCAACGATTTTACAGTCTCAGCAGTGATTGGAGCAGTGAGGAGATACTTGGTGTCTCCCGCCCTGTCCGTGGGCCTTTGAATGTTCGCTGTGCAATTTCCTCTACAGCTTTTATATTATATAATGATAGCAAAGTCATATAAAAGTCTTTTTTCTATTTAGCATTTCGCCTCACAACCCCCACGGTGTGTGCTCTATCTCCCTAGCATCTATAAGCAACTTAGCATTACAAATGCACCTCAGTAAAATGTCACGGGGAACCTCCCACTGAGACGAAGGTGAGATTGTATCCATCTGAACCAACCTCAGTCACACTAATTTGCTGTGATTTGCATTGCAGAAGATCCCCATCCAATTCCAGTCAGTGAACGCACCAGCATCTCTGCAAAATTGTAGCTCTTCAGGGTCAGTGATGTCCCCACAAATAATTATAAATTCAGTAGGAAGTGGACTGTCGATCAGTTAGAATGATGTGTCATATTCCCCCAATGTCCTCTCACATGACGGGGTTTGATTGACAAGATCAACCCCTCCAATCCCCCCCCGTGGCAGTGTACTCAGCAGACTTATCACTTACTATGGAAACTCGACTTGGGCCCAAGAGGCACGGCCATCTCCAGCTTGTTAACTATTTATTTGCAACGACATTAGCATGGCATTACGCTTGCTCCGAAACTCACACACAACAACACACACGCACGCACATGCACATACGCTTGTCCCCAGGCGTGGCCCAGACAGCCTCACTGTCCCGCAGTCTCTCCACCGTAAATTCCCCACTTAAAATTTCATGATCTCCGCTCGGCAGGATACCACTTCCATCATGAAAGAGTTCTCAAACCTAATAACCGTTACTACTCTGGTGGAGCCATCAAAAACCTATTTGTTTCAACAAAAGCCTTCTCCCCCATGCCATGCAGCCGGGTAATAATGCCGGATAGGTTTTAAGGGCAATGAATTGTGGAATTATCATTTTCTCCTCTCTCCCCCGTTCCCTCTCTCTCTTCCCCTCTCTCTCTCTGTCTCTCCAGATCATTATATTAAACACTTAATTATTCATTGGTAATGCCTGTCATGGTGAAATATCGTCCTCTGCCAATCTGAATGCATCACGCCGCCCGGTCCTGCCTGTCCTCCTGAGGTTAATGGCGGAGCCCTCACTTGCATTAGCTTGGCTAAATGCGGCGCACCTCATAAGTCAAAGTTCTCTAAGTGAGTGGAGAAGTCGTCACCTTCGGCACTCTCTCTGTATCCTTCTCTGCTGCAGCACGTGTGTCAGTGAGATCATCCTCTCACACGTACACACGCTGGCAGTGTGTCCACAGCTCTCTTTATTGTTTTACCCGGCCAACGGTGAGGCCCTTGCCTGATTGGCACTTGCCATCTGGGGGTTTCCGAGGTGAAAGGTCAATGGATTGCTATTAATGCGGTCCTCTTGTTCACCGAGTGTCCATACGTGGCTCCTGCAGATATAATGACTAAATTATGATCCGGACATTTGTCATTCCGTGCGACCTGTTCGATTTGACCGGACATGAACAGTATTAAACAGATTATGGAAGATAGAGGTGACAAATACTTCTCAGGTCTAATGCAGAGATGCATTGCGTCTACACGTCTTAATACACTCTGGCGGGCAATATTTTCTTAGTAAATATGCAGCGCTAACAAAAATGATAGTTTTGTGCACTTAAGCAAATTGCACGTTGATTACATCTCCCGGATATTGCTGCAACGGAATTCATTTTATTGCTGGTTAACAGGGTATTACACATCACACCAAATCCTTCCAGGAGAAAGAAAAAAACAACAACAAAGCGCAAACATTTCATCTTATGCCAATAATGCAAAGTGCTGACATATGAGCAAACATTTCAGCAACATTGCAGCTTTCCCCGCACTGTGAATGAAATGAATACCAAAAACAATTAATTTTATTTGAAGGAAGGTCAATCTGCTTTAACCCAGCACCAGATGAAGTGGCAGAGGGGGAAAAAAAGGCAAAAAGATGCCTGAGATTAATACGGTGTCTTAAAAGCCGATATGGATCATTATTTTACAGCCTGCTATTACCTGGTTAAACATGTATGACTTGATGTCGGCACATTATTAAAGGTGCCAGAGGAAAAAAGGGGGCCTCTCGTGCTGGCCTGATGCTTAGCTCCCCACCGAGACATCTACAACAGATTGCGGGTCGGCTGCAGAAGCTCGCAATCCATCTCAGCTGGATGTTTACCCACAACCCAACTCGCTCACATTCGCAATTAGAATCGAATTCATCAAGCGTACAGAAACAGTGCTGCTTCACGCCGTTGAGCGAACTGTATTGGTCGGTACAGCAGGACAAACAAGCTTTCCCCAGCTGTCAAAATAGTGACGCAGAGCTTTTTGGAATCGTTTGTTTGTCAGTAGTTAATGACTTCTGAAGTCCAACAGCACATTAGAGTGATGAAATTTCTGACCTTCGCTTCACAGTCGACGCGTCCCACTACAGAGCTCATTAGCTAACCATCTCATCTCATTAGCCCACACTGGGCTACGATCGCACCGCGGCAAATCAACGCGCCCCTCTCCAACCTCCCCACCAGTTCGGAGGAGAACAAACAGGTGTGCCAGTGGGCGTATGTGTCCGAGACAGCCCGTGTCCTCGCTAACCCCTTTTCGTCTTAATTGCTGTGGATGTGCTCTGCATCTGAGCTGCCTTTCATAACAGTTGCTATTTGGTGAGATGACTTTCAAGGCCATGTAAGTTGATTTCCTCACGGCCTACAATATGTCTTTCTGTGATACAAATACCTTTGTATCTGTTGCCAAGCTGTCTTTGTGTAATATGTCACTTTTCAAAATGGTTCTGATAACAGAAAAAGGGACAAAATTGTACACTTTGGATATATATCATAAATTACATGATGACAAATGCGACTCGCTTGCTTTAACCAGCCTGTTTTGCCTTGTATGAATGCACCTGAGCACTGACTCGGTGTGAGGTCGACGCAGCTATGCTTGTTCTATTTTGAAGGGAATATGTAAAATAATAAGAAAAAAAGGAACGGCTGTGCTTCATATCACAGGTCAGATGGTGACGTGTTTATGGTTCCATCTTATTTAAATAATCACTGCCGTGTTGCACCAAATTACAGCCCTCTGTCAAGGTAATAACACATTGTCATCGGCTGGTTGGGAAGCAAATATTTAACCATAGAACAACGTTTAACAATGCATAATGCACTGGATCTGCATGTTGGTGTTTCCATTTCCGATGCCCCACGGCGATATTAGAATAATTTAATGCTCCAAATAATGTGGCAAAAAATGTTGTTATTATTGGTCTCATGATGAAGTGTTACGTGTCATGTGTGCTGCGGGATGTGCGACGGTAGATTGAGTAACACACTGTACATACATGAGAACACACGCATAAACAAAAAGATATGGAGATTACTGTGCATACATCCAGTGTTGCGGATGGAGAAACTGTTTGTCAGTTTCCTACTTTGCACACGCACACGCACACGCACACCACACACTCACACACAACACGCACACACACACCACACACCACACACACACACACACACAACCAGTTCACATTTCTGAAATCCTTGGATGCAGACCACATTGAAAATGCTTGCATTTATATGATCAGCATCAGTCAACAAACTCCCCGATTCACACACACATGCGCACACACACACACACACACACGTATGCACACATGCACACACACAAAACATGCAAACACAAACACACATTGTCTTGACCATGGGAAGGTT
>OMPJ01022364.1:19187-50165 GCA_900312935.1 Carapus acus
CATCCATAATATTGCGCACGCGAGCGTATGCGCGCACACACACACACACACACACACACACCATTTCCTGCGGTGTCCCACACCACCTAGCGAGCAGATGTGCGGATGGCTCCTGAAAACGTCAGCTGTCATCGCCACAATCTTCTCTGAGCGCACGCACTCAGTCACACATAGTAAATTCAGGGGCGTCCGATTCTTTGTTAGCCGGCCTGGGTTGTGCCCACAGGTTGCCGAATTTAACCCCCCCAAATTGAGGGTCCGGGCACGACAGGAGCCACATGCATAGCGAAGAGGAGCAATCAAAACTGTAAACAAAGGACTCAGACGGCGCCTAAACCACGCACCGAACCACGCTATAATGAAGCACCGAGACCCGAGGAGAGACTCCACACCCTCCACGGGTGGAACACGACAGATTCCGAGTCGCATATTCCTATCAAACTGGGAATATAGCTATCGATGTCACTCCGCCATGCCCCGCCATCTTGGACAAGCAGCCAGCCATTAACGTTACTTGTAACGTTTGTCAACTCGTTTCACGCCGACTTCAGTAACAAAACATTAAACATGATAAGTCGACAAACAACCTGCGCGGTGCAATGTCACCATACAATAATGCAGCTTGGACACGGAGAGAGAGCAACGCGAACGCAACTCTGGAGTACCGTCAGACAACCAGGCAGCTCAAGACGACTAGTATTTCGTTACTTCAAGCGAAAGCTATACTTCCAAACCATAGATAACCCAGTGCTTTGAAGGCCAGTGGTCCGGCCAGAATGTATGCAATAAAATAACCTTAATGGAAAGTTTAAGTTTCTTCATTTAAAGTGCGATGCTTCGGTCGTTGCACTAAGCGGTGACGACGTAACCGTATTTCGATGGTGCCAGATTTTGACGAGTGGGTAAAACTGCGTTGGGGGAAAGAATCGCCAGCCCAGCTACCATAGCGAGGGGCTTGTGTCCATACAGACACTCGTCTCGAAAGGTGAATTCTGCGAAGCTTGTAGCTACAGCAGCGAACGTTGCGTAGCCGCAGGTGCAACCTGGCTCTTCATCGGATGATGGTGCTAACAAGTTAGCCTACAGGCTAAGGAGAGGGGCTGCGGCTAGCTGGCCTTGGTCCCCTAACCGAGTGGGCCACCGTCATTTACCGCTAACTCGCAGCGCAAACGTCCTGCGCTGTTGCAGCGGGCTTGTTTGTGTGCTTTCCCGAGTTTCGGGGGTGCAGACTATATGTATAAATACGGCTGTGTTACATTCGCTACCTTCATCAACAGGGCCTTCGTTCTGGCGCCATCTTCATGAAGCTTCTGAAATCCAAACAGTGAGCTGCAACCAAGAAGACAACACAGGCACCTCAGAATCACTCACACAGCGGCTCGGAAGCAAATAATTCGACACGCAAACCGTCGACAACAATTAAATTTCAAACCGAGCGCTAAGGTGTGTGCACGGGGTTAGTGTTCCGACCTGTCAATCCCGACCAAACTGTCCCTTTCCTGGGTTGTCAGTGTCGGAAAGTCCTCCTCGGTTTCACTCGCTTTTCCCGCCGCCATTTTCTTTTCCTCATCACCACCAGAAGAAGCCGACCCGAGACTCCGAGCAGCAGCGCAGGCAGCAACGGCTACAGACACACCGCGCGATTGCATGGAAAAATCACGGCCCGGGGCGAACGGTTGAGTCAACCGAATCAAATAGGAAAAATCGGAGAAAAGGAAACGATCGAAAACTTTTTCCCAGGATGAAAAGATGCGATTCGATATAGTAAATCCTTTCGGGGGGGACAGGAGCGCTCTCCGGGTCGCTTCTCAAACGTCACATCTTTCATCACAAAGTGAAAATGTGCAGTAGTTTGAGTGCAGATGTCGGAGCAAAGAATCCAAATGTGGGTATTTGATAATAAAAGCGTTACAACCACCAAGATAAAGTTGTTATAATTGTGTCACCCAAGCGAACCCACGCGCCGCGCTCGCCACGCCCTCTCATCATGCTTAGCCAATGGGAGCGGCGTGTCCCACCATATGACTTCCCCTTCTATACGGTGCTCTTATCCTGATTATTCATATAATCTATGTAAAACTGCGTGCCCATATACCGGAGTCATTCTAAAAACATTCTCACAGTCCATGCAACTGTTTCAATGCGTGTTTATTTTTGTCGAACTGAATTATCTACATGGGTAATGGGTAGTCTTTCCATGCAACGAAGTGCTACAATAATCCCACCATGATTGCCTGATGCAAGCAGATTTTGCACCTTTTTATTGAGAAAGGCGCTACGTTGCTGAGCCTTTAGAGGCGAGATCAAAGCATTATAACTGACGTGGCGGGGCGTCATCGACATGGGCGGGGCCTATCTTTGTCAACATCCTGTGCTGACATAACTTGCCTCTCCAAAATGGCGACGGTGGATCACAGAGAAGGTTCGCACACTTGACTGCTAACATTAGCGTTGTTGTTCCACCGATTTTATGTGAGTTACGCCCCCTCAACAGTAGACCGCATCAGCAGAAGTTAAAGCTTGGACTCTCCTCCCTGTTAAATGTGAGAAGAGGTATATGTGAATTTGTCGGACGGGTAAATGTTTGACTATTGGGGCTAAGACTAGCTTGGAGAGTATTGTGCCCCATTCAAGCTGTGTAAGAGCAGTTAAGCCTTCATCATGACTGCCGCCAGATTGTATTTCTCTTCGCGTTTTAGAACCATCGTTGCGTAACTCCTCCCTCACTGTGTGACGCATCCCAGTAAAGTTGCAAAAATCCATCCTCTCAGTTTCGGGAGGAGTACATAGTCACTGTTTTCGGCGCCCCCAAGTAACTCTGTCCACGTAATTTCCCCCAAAGTATGTTACTCGCACAGTGTGTGATTTCGTCAAGCCAATGGCACGCACATTTCTGGCGGTGGAAGGGCGCCTTTGACCTCTAAATGTAGTTAAGTTTCCCCCACTTTGCCAGATAGCCTTAGAACCCAATTGGAAGCTATGCCTTGCATCGTTTTCGGCGTGTCGACCGTCGAACGCCGGCCGATCTGTGTGTGTGTTTGTATTTCAGCACGATATTTGTCTTCGATGTGGCGAACGCCGACTGTGCCACAGCCGTGGTGTTTCTACCTTTTCTACACGATATCGAAAAGTGTCCTCGAGCTTCCGAGGATGTTCCTGAGCTGAAAAGACAGGACTTTGTTGTTTCGGTATCTGGGGTGCGGTGCTGACGACTGAAGTCTCAAGATGCATTGTGTGGAGATATTGAGAGTTGAAGTTCGGGGCGTCCGGATTTTCTCCCATCTCCTCCCATTTAAATTGAACCAATGTTGTTATTTTTAACTCCGTCCTTCTCGGTTCGTGTCCTCTCTTGCTGGACAAAATCCTGGCCCATTGTCTAAAGTCCTGCCCCATGAGAAGCTCTCTTGCCGTTCTGTAATTCACATTTGGCTGCCACGCTCGGTTTGGCTGTGCTGGCCACTCGTTCGGGATGTGTGTTATGCCATTTTTCCTCAGCTATTTATGACATCATTAATACTAGTGTATCAGTTCCATCAATAATTTGGGTCCACGTCGTGGGTCGCAGCCTTAGCAGTCGGTTTTTGGATTTGTGTAATACAACTTGCATAGTTTTGCACTAATTCCACATATCATCCAATGCTTGACAAAATGCTTTGCTTATATTATGGGTCTGTACAATACAGTCGAGAACTGTGTGAATGAGTATGTACAAGGTACTGACCTATTTGGGATGACTGGATAATTCGTAGAACAATATCTGTGAGCATTTGAGGAACTCTGTTTTGAAATATACTTTGCCTCTAAGTAGAGTGGAGTCATGGCATGTGTGTCAACAGATGAACCATTGTCCAATTTCTCCCCCAATGCAGGTCCAGATGAGCCAGAGAGTGAGGAGGACGTTTACGAGGTTGTGGATCTCACTGAATATGCCCGGAGACACCAGTGGTGGAGCAGAGTATTCGGCAGCAACTCTGGCCCAATTGCCGAGAAGTACTCAGTGGCCGCGCAGCTGGCTATGGGAGGGGTGACAGGATGGTGAGGACAGATTCATCAATACAATTTATTTATGTGTTTTCCAAGCATTCAAGTTTGCACCCTCATAACCGTTACCTCCCTCCTCTTCAATACACGCAGGTGTGCCGGCTACATCTTCCAGAGAGTTGGTAAAATAGCAGCCACAGCAGTAGGCGGAGGCTTCCTCCTATTACAGGCAAGAGTAATGCAGTGTCATTGTTCATAAATCACAGCTGTGCACACACCCTCCACCGGAGAACACTGTGTTTGATTTGTGTATTCACGTTTAAATCACCTCTTTAATGTGCATCACCGAGTAAAATTAAAAAACAGAAATACAATACAGCTTTAGTCTTGTGAAAACCGATTAAGACGACAAGGCTCTGATAATCAGGTTTTCATCCCTTCTTCATAGATTGCAAATCACAGTGGCTACGTGCAGGTCAACTGGAAAAAGGTTGAGAAAGACGTGAACAAAGCCAAGAAACACTTGAAGAAGAAAGCCAACAAAGCAGCCCCAGAAATCAACACATTCATAGAGGAGGTAAAGGTACCTAAAATAAAACTTGCTATCTCCTTCACGTTCTAACCCTTAGGTAGGGAGTAAGCGGAAAGGAGCATGGAAGTGTGCACGGGCACAAGTTAGTGTTTTTCCTGAACACACTCCAGTGTGCTTTAAAACTCAACTGCGCCCTCTACTGGACACATTTCTCTCACACCCACTGTCTGTGGTGCAGGGGGCTTTCACTAGGTAGAACAGTTTGAAATAATGCTGTTCTCCATAGCAGCTGTGGAATTTGTGGATTCAGAGCCCTGAGGTGACAGACAACAAATACCCCATTGTCTCAGTGCAATATTAAAAAATGGAAAGAATCTTACACAGTTGCATATGCTCAGCAAAGTTGCAGAGAAAAATTACATGTCTCATTAATCAAATGAGTAGTCTGACAATGAAGTGCCACATTTCCTTGTAATTGCCATTCCCTCATTTCTCTCCTTCTCCTTTCAACCAGGCTACAGACTTCATAAAGAGAAACATTGTGTTGTCAAGTGGATTTGTTGGAGGCTTCTTCTTGGGCTTGGCCTCCTAACCTTCCTACCTACATACTGTATATTATTTACTGTGACTCAAGTCAATCATCAGTCTTTCCTTCCACATTATTTACTTCAAGCCCCCAAACCTGCAGGTTCTCCTTGTAATGTGAACAGGAATGTTGGACAGAAGATTTGATGTGGTATAGCCCTGTCACACCCCCATGACTGTTTCTAGTGAAGCAGAGGAAGGGCAAGTTGTAATGTGTGTGTGTGTTACGTACTGTATGTGTAAAAATTTGGGAGGGTTGAGTTGTACTGTATATACTTTTGTCCTACATGGGACCTTTGTCAGAGTGCTGAATATGTCAGGTTGCCACAACTACTGAGGAAGGCCTTTGTTGTTCTCACACTATTTGTTGGAGCATTGAAACATGTAAACTATGTAGGCAACTTTGTGAGAGCAGCAAGGGTGAGAAAGAATAAAATATATTGTGAAACGGCACATACCGATTTTATGATAATTCTGGTGGCCATTGCAGTGTCCTACTCATCTTTCTCCATGTGGTGCCATTATTGTAACTGCAAATACTTGCTAAATTTACCAATCATAACTGTACATTTCATCAATTAAACTCCACTTACAACGCAGCTTGGGCATGACAAATGAAACACTGGCTTAAGCATTGGCTGCAAAAACTGAAAAACTTGAACTCTGCAACTGCACAACAATCAGAAGAGGAGACGCATATCTTGCACACTTTTGTTTTTTGAGCAGTTGTCAGCATTGCTGCAATACCATACATTCTCCCATGATTAATGGTAGATTCATCTGATAAGTGTGACATGTGTAACTTAAATTGACCATGCTCTGCATTAACCTTAACGGCAATTTTCTTATGTGTCTGCATGTCAGAATGTATATTTTGCTAATTTCTCTCCTTGCTTCTTAATTTGGTCTCATCGTTAAAAATTGTCCGGTGTGAAAATAAAGTTTTTCATAAAGAAGAATCCCACAGTAAGGTTTGTACTCAACAGTCATCTGCAAAGGTTTATATAAAAACAACATAACTTTTATTTACAACTAAAAACGATGAAAAGGGGCAAAAATTGGTATATTACTCTTGGCATTCTGTTGGTTGTGTAACTAGTCCACAGATGGAAAAGTTGAAGTGAAAATGGTTTTCAGTTGCATAATGAATCCAATGTCTGTTTGTCCAGGCACATACAATGCCTCCAAATGAATGTGGTAACTTGATTTCCTGTAAAAGTCTATAGTACAACATCTTCACATTGGCATTTTGAGGAGGGCGCACTCGGTCAGCAGTGTCAGCGTGGAGATAATGCATCGTCTGTTTGAGATCTGAAAAGCCAAGCAGAGACACTGGTTTAATATTTGCTACGTTGGAACATCATCTACACGGTGGAGCTGGAAAAGAAATCTTTGCCATTGGTTTGAATTGAACAATGTGGCCTTCAACCATTAGAATCCATCAGCAACACAAAAGGTAGCAAGCTATGACATGGCTGTGCTCCTCACAGATTTGTGGCATGAAATAGGGTATAACAGGGGTTGCTCTGAAATGCTGCATTGGTGAGATGATACCTTGATTCTGCCAGTGGATTTGGCCATGCCCTGTGCGGTGGAGACCTGGTCCAAACTGGCTGCAGACAGATCCAACCTGAAGTGACGGTAAAAGTGTCTCTTCAGTCCCTGCATGAACCTCGTCACCTCTTCGATGTCGATGCTGCCCTCTCCATTCTCCTCCTCATCTGGATTTCTCCGGACACTCTTCCACAGGCACAAAGCATCTTGCCCATGGACAGCATAGGTGACCTGAAGCTTAGGCGTCACCTTCAGAGTCCAAACTGTCTTTAACTGTTGGATGCTGGAGTCTGCATGGCAATTGGTCCATAAAGCTGCCAGCCATTGCAGGCTGGTGGAACTGATCTCCAAAGATCCAAAGCAGCAGTCGAAGCACCTCTGGAACCAGGACTTGACAGTGGATGTCAGCCACTCTGGCCCACTGCTGCAGAAGAGCGGCAGGCAGACAAAGTCCTCCGGGAGCGAGAGGAGGTAGTCTGAGCTCCCGTTGATGCAGGTCAGCCAGCCCCTCCACACCACCTTCTGAGGCTCCTCCTGTCTGGCCAACTGGGACTTTGAATGGATCTGCAGCAGGGTGGGGGAGTAAGAGAGTCAGACAGAGACCACACAAGACTGTGAAAACTGCAGAAAAGGCTTTTTTCTCTGGGAATTCAGACAAAATAAACTGGCATTGAGTTATTTGTAACACCAAAAGAAATGTCGGCTAGGGATACAGATGGAACAGAAATGCAAGAGAATCAAAGCCAGCATCTCAAGGTGATTTAAAAGCAAGAGAGAATGAAAATATTTTCAGCATGGATTAGAAAACAGGAAGCGAGTTGGCTTGCCTGATGTGCAATCGCAACTCCTTCCACAGTTTTGTTGCAGAAACTGACAAAGTTTGATCTCATCTCAGCTTCCCGTTTGCATTAAGAACAACCAAAATGACTGATCTGCCAATCTGAGCTAGCACGAGGGAGCACACAGCTAGAGCAAGTCAGACAGACAGCACAGGTCGAGACCGTACAGGCAATTAAAAACAAATAAAATAATTTTGAATCCGAAACCAAACTGGGATGCGCAGACGAATAAATTGGCTTGGATGTGCTCCCGTTTTTGGCACCAATTAAAAGTTGAGCTACAGTGTTTTGGACAAGCTGAAGTCAAGTGAGTGGCGACCAGGTATATTGCAAGAAAATTGCAATAACCTAAACCAGTTATGACATAAGCATGAATCACAATCTCAAAATGATGCCAGGTAGGAGCTGTTTTTTTCAGTGGTCTCAGCCTAGAAAATAGCTGCATATCACTGCTTTCACCCGTGAGTCAAGTTTTGTTACTTTCTGTGACAAGTATGGACAAAAAGGACCCAAGTTAACAGTGATGACCTCAATCTTTTTAACATTAAGATGCAAAAAACTCGTAGACATCCGCAACTTGACTCTGCAGTACATTCTTGTTCATGGCTCACCAACCTGGTGCCTAGCGAGTCGCCCACAGGGTATGTTCTAACAATAGCACCAGCCACCTCGTAGTGCTAGCTAAAAATCATATGTAATCATATTTTATATTTGTAATGCAACAACTCTAGCAAAGAGGTAGATTTGAAAGTAATTATTGAAATTCAATTATACATAGGTAAGCAGTTTGATTCCAGCATGATATGAACTCTGTTTGAGGTCGAAATTCATTATACCACAATCTCCCCGCTGAGACTAGCAAGCGAGTGCATCTGGAGAGAGAAATAATGGGAGGCCAACTAAGCTCATAAGAATTCTTCTTACTTTAAAAAAGAAGGACGAGTGCACTTTGAGGTGACAGAGAAACGGGAGAAGTTTCCATGCTAAGTAGCTGCTTGCCAGCACACAATGGCCAGATAGTCCTTCGAGTTGGTGGCAGCTTGGAGCAAACAGCGGTCTGTCTTTGCAAGGTGCGCGAAAAGGCTTATTTAGGGTTAGAGAGTAATTTGTTCAAAAACAGAAAAACGTGGCGATTTGTTCAAGAGGCAGCAGATTTGGTGATAAATAAAAATGTTAGATGATTTGCTCAGAAATGTCAAAGAGTAGATGTTTTCAAATTACATAATCAACATATGATTTGTTGCAACTGTGCATAATACAGACTTCATGATTTCTCTAAAAATGTGAAGAGTTGATGGTTAGTGAAAACATCACATGATCTGAGGATGTTGTCGTGAATTGCGTCCCTTAGTAAATGTTACTGGAGTTCTTATTTGGTACAAAAAGGTGTAATTTCTGCAAATTTCTACAAAACTGCAGACAAATCAATCGTTACAATCGTTGAAACAAATGGAGATTAAAACTGTAAAGGTAATGTTTAATGTTTCAATATCTTTTTCCTATCATGACTAATCATAATTGATAATTATGATGGAGAATCTCTAACATTAACATGATCAGAGGATGATTATTATGATTATTACGTGGTGAGCCAATCTATTTTGTAGGAAAAGTTCTGTGTCCTCCTGTTTCAGTGCCATGTAAATTTGATTTCTTCAGCATTAAAATAGAAAGAGATGCCATATTCCTGAAAAGTCATATCAAGCGCAAAGAGAAAACCAGGAGGCAAAGTATAGACCCTTGAGGCGCTCCACCCATGATGCGGACCAAGACCAATCTGAAACAACACCCTGGATGACGACTCAATCGTCGAGGATCCGACGGTCCACTGCATCAAAAGCTGTTAGGTCCAACAGAACCAGGACAACACAGTGACCGAGACTGTGGCTATAACATTATCATTAGAACCCTCAACAGTGCAGACTCAGTGCGGTGATGGATTTTACGGCCAGTTTGGAATGCCCCATGAATGTTGTGCTCATCTTAAGACAACTTCAGTTCGTGATATGCACCTGTATGAAGATGGTCTCGGCATCTTCAGCCGCGTCAGATATTCCCAACACTGTGGAAAAAGAGACTCTGAAGTTGCCCTGCTGCTCCTCCACCTCCGCTGCAAAGCCCTTCTGCTTCTCTGTCACAATGAAGGCGGCCAGTTGCCTGGAGTAGCTCTTCAGCTGCGTGTGTCGAAAGTCAAAAAGCGGCGTGACATATGACAGGTGCCACTCCGTTTTCAGCAGCCATGCCAGCTGCTCTGGATCTGCCTGTTTGAGAGAGGAGGAAAAAATCATTCATTTGTGTCACTTTCCAAGCAATATCGAGGCTTCAACATGCAACACACCAATCTACAACAGGAGAGTCTACAGCAATGTCTTCAAAAGACAGCAACACATTGGACAGTAGCAGGAGAATAGATAATGACGAGTTATTATGCTGAGCATACTGCATTTATTGTTACAGTGCTGATAGCAGCAGCATGTCCATTGATATGGAATGTTAAAGCCCCTGCAGCTCAAACTACAGGACGGAAACACTAATATTATTTAAGACTAATGATCAAGACTAAGAGCAGCGCTGTGTGTGGCAGCATCAGTTGAATAAGTGGCAGTAGCTATTGTTTCATGGCAGAGATATGTGCAGTAATCGTGTGGTAGTATTAGCATGGCCACTTTGTGCCCTATTCTGTACTTAGCATACTGTATTTAGCATTTAAAGCATCGTCATAATGCAGCATTGCTCACTGTTGTGCCGTGGCTCCTCGGCGCTCTCCGTGAGGCGTTCAGCCGACGCGCCGTCAACCCGGGGATGTAGCCGAGGCGAGAAGAGGCGCCCAAGCAGCTCCGGTATGACTGCCGATAACTTTTGCTTTTACTTCTCCGCTGGACAGGGACGCGATCGAGGGGAGTCCTCACCACGCTGACGGTACACAAAGCACGAAACTCAAGCTGTAAGGTCTAACATGACGCTTTGGTTGGTGGACACAGCAAATATTTCATGCAACGTATCTCAACACAAGAACGGAAATCTCGGTTGGAAGAAATAAATTTGAGGACACATTACAGAATCGCGGTTAAACTTTTGACATGTTGTTTGTGGTATCAGACATATCGTGAATGTAGGATTGAGTACTAAACTAAACTAGAATATGATTTACCTGGTGTGGGACCGCTCCATGGCAAGCCTTCCGAAACGGACGTAAACCGGAAATTGGTTTAAATCTCGCGCTTTTTCCTTGAATCTTACTGGGCAGAATCAGCCAATCACAACAGCTTACGAAAGATGGTGGATTCTTCTGTTTTTGTTTCCGAACGATTGAAAAAATAAGTTAAGGGTAAATTAAAATATAGAAAATACATTAAAAAAATCAAAAATAAATTAGAAATAAGTTGATCATGATTTTGTTGATTGACATTTCTATGGCGATTGGAGCGATTTATGCCTCTTTATGAGATTTTGGCCGTGGAAGTAAGTTATTTCACATTCTTAATGAGCCCGCGTCTAATGTTTCAATCGTGGTTGTCAATTTTTAGCCTTGGTCTGGACCAAAAAGAAGTGGGTCCGACTTGTGGCTGGGGGGATTCGGTCCGCTTCATGAGCAGTGCCTAGGAGCCCTCCCCCAAGGTGTGTTGCATCAGTGCGTGTTTGCTCGTTACAAAATTGCCGCCCCGCAGGATGAAGAATAGTGTGTAAATTGTTATTTTCCCCCGAGGAGGAATATTAGGTGGTGTCTTTCTTTGCCCAATAGGACATTTGTACACAATCTCTGTGATGCATGGATACATATCCACCTCGTTTTTGACAAAATTACAAAAACAATTGCAACAACTCACAGTGATCAAGACACAAAAGCCTTCTTCTTTAATCAATCATCAGGTCGATGAAAACAGTGGGTTTGATTCAGGTAATTCCATATGCTGTATTTAGAATTGAAAAGAAATGACCAAACATTAAGGGCCAAAATTAAGGAGGCACTGGAAGCCCTGAGAGCACCTGAGGGATTGTTTATCACATTAATAGTGTGTGTGTATATGTGACAAAGTTTAGAACCTTTTGTTTCCATGACTGATACATACCTACCATGCTTCATCCAAACTTAAATATAATTGACGTACAATAAAAAATGATAAAACTCTATTCTTCGTCATCAGGTGCATTCGGCAGTCCTTGTAGTCTTGCAACAGTCGAGCTGTGGGTTGGTGCATTGGTAAAAACAGTCCCAAGAAATGATGGTGTGCCTCTCAGCACATGGCGGATGATGGTGCAGGAGCCTGAGGCCTCAATGTGAAAGCCCAGATGCCTCAGCTCCTCTCCTGGACTCATAGCAGTCGTGCTAGCTGGCGAGCCGAAGAACTGTGCGTAGTACAAAGGAATGTCACTCTCCCTCAACACAATAACTGCGCGTGTACAACAACGAGGGAGAGCATGTTACTCGTTACTCACAGCAGATCCCGTTGCTGGGTCAATGAAATCTGCCCAGTAGCCAGCCGTCCACAGGGCGAAGCACATTTCCTTGGCTCCACTCACAAACTGTGGCAAGGATGAAACAGTGAAGACAAATTTACAAACACATTTGCTTTTGGCTGAATTCCACATGAATCCTTGAAAGTAGCAGCACTCACTCTGCTTTCCAACTGTTCTGTGTCCTCGTCCTTACATCGGCTGCTCTTCTGTGTGACCGTCACAACCGTGATGGCGGAGGTAGGTGCCATTGGGAAGAATAGCTCCAGATCTGAGCCACATACACAGATACATCCACTCAGATGCAGAGTTGTTGGCGCAATTGGGAAATACTCATTCGGCCTGGATTCACTGGCTGCTCTGCCCTCTTACCTTTCCTCAGCAGCTCAGGACAGGAGTTTATCATGCAGTCGGTTTCTGTCTGATTGAAATACTGCTCAGCTTTGCGAATTCTGGTGGATATTGGACCATGTTTGCCCTGATCACAACAAGCACACATTTCTTTCGTGAGCGCATTTCATTATGAGAATAATTTTTGTGACAGCTGTATTACATACAGTATATCTGTGTGAAAGAAATTTCTACCAAATCACATGCTCAAAATTAAGATATAAGAAAAGCAGTGCTATCGTGCCACTATTAGGGCATGGAAAATTTTATAACCATTGTAGTATAACATGAGCCTTTCAGGTCAAAAAGTTCCATGCCTGAACAAGCCAAATAGGAAACTGAGACTGGGGTTGGAACAAGACCAATTAGCTCTAGTGATGGTTGCGAAGTAGTGGGGAAAAACACAACTGAAGTCAGAAAGAAAATGGACAGTGAGTAAGGGGAGGTCGGTAACTAGACACCTATTCATGAAGCAGTGGGTCAGAAGGGGCTCCGTTCTGTTGGGGTGTTATTTCCATTGTGTTCCCATTAGTTGTTGTCCTGCATTGCAACTATAAGAGGTCTAATTTGACAGAATAAACGTGTGAACATTGGGAGCCTTACATGAAACTCGCTAACAAACTGGGCCAGGACAAATTGATGCCTCTCCGTGCTGCTCGGGATCGTCAGCAGATCTGGCAGTGTCCTTTGGACCGGCACTTTCTTTGGCTCCTCCACTCCCTCTAGGTGATGGTCAAAACCCACATTACCCGGCAGCTGGAAGCGCTGGTCCTGGGGTCCAAAAGGTCCCATGCTTTCATCGGGCCAAACAGTTCTATGACCTGAAGGGGACAATTATGGCATTATGTGCATGCTTCACTCATTTCCCTTTTTTATTTAGGGTTTAAGATGGACTCCTTGCATCGAAGGCTGACCTGAGTCGGTGGGTGAAACGTTGATGTACGGCTCATCTGAGCTCGCTGCAGAGAAGGCTCTAGTTCGGCCAGCCCTGAGAGTGGAAATTCCTTGAAGGCTAGTACTCTGACATAAAACCGTTTGACCTCTACGCCACAAAACCTGTTGAGGGGCAGATACATGGCCAAGTCGGTATCATTTGGCCATTATTATTGTCATCATGGATGATAACATAATGACAAAAATGCGTCAGTGGTAGAGGTATTGCAATGACTGTATCTGTGAGGGTTGATGTACTGCAAATGGCAAATGATCATTACGATATATCTATTCCTTGTGAATCTTTGTGATGCAATTACAACGTTGAATGACTTCTAGGGAAGCTAGTCCATGCTGAAAGGAAATCTAGTGATTCATTCATTTAAATTGACCACATTTGTTGTGAAAAGGCCAGGTTCGTAGAGAGAGGGTCAAAAGCCAGCATATTATCTCTGCGAAATAATATTATGTCACTTACGCGACTAGACATCTTTTCCTCTTCTGCAGTCAACCTGCGGGACAAACGGCGACATTACTGCTGCAATCAGACACGTGACATGATGTGTTACTTAAACACATGATAAGTGTGTACTTAAAATTCGCTATAATGCGATATAGGGGTCAGTATTTGGACAAAGTAGTTCCAAATGACGCAATCACGTCAAGTGCTACGTAGCAAAGGGAGCAAACTCCCCTAATTTAGCTAACACACATCTGCGTCAACGGTCACCACTTCCGTGTACATCCATGTGTCTGTGATTTTACATTTGAAGTGGCAATCTCAAACAGTGAAGTTAAAAAGATGAGTGCTAATATGCCAGCTAATATTAGCCGCGTAACGGCTAGCATCTACCGTCAGCTGATGGTCCAGTTGTTTTGAAACTTTCACTTTTGGAAAAGTGACGATACACTGCTGGGTGAACAATCCACGTTGGCAATATTACTAAACACCAACCAGTGGAATGAATACGCCCAGCAAACATTCGTCGTTTGAGCGTATTCTGAGATGAAAAGTACAAAGTGTTCTTACCTGTCAGCTAGCACGTATGCCCTTCGCAAAACATTGACGGGACACAACGAGGGACAAAAATAGTCGAGCGCGCTTTGCGTAACAACAAAATGCTCTCTTTGCTCTCATCGGGAGCCGTTACTTTACCACTGAGAGCACAACACAAGAACTTCAATTTACCCTTCAATCTGGCACAATTACAAATGCATATATTTATCGTCCACATGCACACACGTCAGGGGCATATGTGTCTCGGAGAAACAGTGTGTTTCCGGTTAAGATAGTAATTACACAAATAATATTTCAAGTGGTTGGAAATAAACAGAAATCGTTCAGTTGAGTTTTTGACTCAAGATTTGTCATTTACTTCATAGGATCAGGGATGGAAAAGTCACTGTGAATGAACATTAATTTGATGCAAAAGGTAACAGAGGGATCTTCCCATATGTTCACGCATCAAATCTTGTGTGAATATTTTTTCCTTCAGAATTGCACCTGTCTTTGCTGTCTAAAAAGGTATCGATAAATATTGTGGGTCGGCTCATGTTCCTCTACTTTTCCTCCTCCATCTTACTAATTTGTTCCAGAAGATGGCAGCAAAACACAACTGCGCGTCCTTACCTTGCATCGATAATCACATACAGGTATAATCGACGGATCATCTCGTTCAAATTTACGTATTTTCTGTCGATATATATAATTCCGTTTATATGTGTGTGTGTGTATATATTTTCCTGTTTATATGTATCTAAAATTATTACATCAAAGTTTTTGTGTTTTTATACCATTCCATCCTACATAGACGTGCACACTAAAGATTCAGTGCTTCATCGCTCGATAGCTCGGTAGATACCTCGAAAGCTCGTTGGCTCGATAGATAGATAGATAGATAGATAGATAGATAGATAGATAGATAGATAGATAGATAGATAGATAGATAGATAGATAGATAGATAGAAATCCTACAGTACATTTCCCTGGTGCAAACTCATCCTCTCTTTCACGGGGCCTTTGGCTGACTGAGCAGTTGATTGACATTTTCTCTGAGCCAACAAGATGTGCAATGCAATGGGAGTTTACCCTGAGACCAAAACACACTTGCTCACAGTTAAAATAAAAGTGCAATGTGGATGTGTGCGTGTGTGTGTGTGCGTGTATGTGTGTGTGAGGTGATGAGGCGTGCGAAGCCACATCGAGCCTGGCTGTCAGTGTGCCTCCAATGCCATAATTTGTAACAGCAACACTGCCTTCACTTTAGATGGCACCCCTGTGGGATGAACACATACACATGCACTCTCTTCTCTTTCTCCTACTCTTTCTCTCTCACACACACACAGACCCGCACACAGATTCCCAGATGCACACGCATTGGTAAGCAGTTGAATAACCAGTTCCTCACCTCAGGCTCTCTCCTTGTTATTCACGTTTGGGGGAAGGGGACCTCTAAATCAAGACAGGTTGACACTGGTTGAAATTCAGAGATTTTTGTGTTACGGCAAGTTCACATGCAGCTTGACTGAATTTTAAACCCTCTTATTCCGCAATAAGCATCACATGTAGGCAACCAAAGAATGCTCCATATTGCCCAGATTCAGATGATCTTGTTGGATCAAGGCTTCTGAATTGAAATGCTTTGTCTAGTTTGGTTAGTCTGTTATTGCTTTTGCTACATGCTTTCATCCGGTCCTTGTAGTTTTCAAGCCACAATTCTTATAGAATTGATTTAGGTTTGAAAAAAATGGCACCATTTTGCAATTTTTCAAGTTGCAAAATGTCAAATAAACATTTGTCACAGGGAGCATTATGACATGTAAACATTACAGAAGGTCTTTCCGTCTCTGGCTCCACCCATCAGTTGCTCGAACACACCTGGGTTTGATTTTAGACTTCTTTTCATCCTGCCGTGCGGTCAGGGTGTAGTCAGCACTTTTCTATTGCCATTCAGTCTACCGTTGAAGAGCAATGTTTCCATTACACACACGCACAGTACAAAGACACGCATTCCTGCATCATCAGCGCATTTTTGCCCCCTGCTCCCTCCTTCAGGTACGAGACAGAGAGCACCGCTAAAGGTCCTTTGATCTGGCACTGACACTCCTGTCAGCCCTGCTACCTCTACTGGCTTTTTGGTCACAGCAGCTCGTGCTGAATTAAGTGCGGTCTGCTAGTAAAAAGGCCATAAAGACACAAACATGCACACACACACACACACACACCACACACCCTGACTCCTGCAGGCCACGCTCCACAAAGCACATGTCAGCTTGTGTTTATCTGTCTGCACAATTGGTCCCTTAAACCTGAAAGCAGCAACCTTTTTACACTCGGCTTGCCAGTTACCAGCGACCTTACGACCTTGAAAGCAAAGGTAAATCCGTCTAGCAGCGAAAGAGGATGTTAACCAGTGAAAGCTCCTATGATCAAGGCCTTGAAATGCTCCATTTATTCTAAATGTTCATCATTTCCACCTTTCAAGAAAGAGTTAGGCAAGTAGGGCGAAGAAGGTGGGGTAGGGACATAGGGGCCAAGAGGTGTAACCAGACAGCTCCTAGTGGAGCAAAGGAAGATGGAGGCAGAATGCGTAAAATGGAATGGGGAGGGGTGGAGGGTAAGGTGACAATATTGGGAATGGAAAATCTCAGAATGGATGGAGGGATTTCAGGTTTGGTTAGGGGGTGAGCGAGGAACCGGGAGGGTGGGGGCTTGGTTGGACTCTGGCTTAATTTATTTTGAAAGGATATCTGTCTAGCAGCAGCAACTGCAACAGGAGACGGTGAGACGTCGCTGGAGTCTCTCTATGTCTCCTCCCACTTGATGCCGAGTCTGTCTGCGCAGCTTTCCCAAAATGCCGCCAGACACAGACACCGCTGCAGAAATGTGCAATTAGGCCTCTGCCCCCGTCGTAAGCCCGAGGCTCCCTGTCACTAATGAGGTGTGAGTGCGTGCTTACATTATGGGCGCATAATCAGGTGTGTGTGTGTAGTGTGTGTGTGTGTGTGTGTGTGTGTGTGTGTGTGTGTGTGTGTGTGTGCAGGTTGGTGCAGCGGGCCCCAGGGTGTGCCTGTGAGTGCTCCAGGATGGCTTCAGTATGCTGATGCATTTGCCTCAACAATGAAAACCTCCCAGCACTCTTTGTTCACTTTTTCAGGTACGGTGATGCTGATGTCGTGACTGCAAACGGTTTGTTCGCAAGTTCATTAAATATTGAGCAGGTACTAATCATCGGGAAGTAATTAATGCATAGATTACACAGGGAGCAAGTGCAGCAGAAAGCGTACCGCTTTCAAATTAAAGCATTTGGGGATCAGGGGTGTAATGAGCTCCCGGTGCAAAGCTGTTTTCCCTCTCGCCGCCAGTAGAAGGTGAGTGTGAAATAAAAGCACAGGTGTTATTTGTGTGTGTGTGGGTATGTACACACACGTGAGCAGACCTGTCCTGAGAGAGACGGCAGGGTGAGAGATGATGAAACAGTTTTTTATTGTGTGAGGCAGCGTCCTCAAATCCCTCCAGGACAAACTCTGATGAAACCCTCAGCGCGGAATTCCCTGAGGGATTTTGTATTTGTTTTGAACCTGAACATGAGCGTGTGCGTGTGCGTGTGTGTGTGTATGCGTGCGTTTTAATCTTTGTAAACAATGACGATCCTTTGCCTTTATTCTTCAATCCAGAAGCTAACTGGATGTGACATTTCCAAATTAGAGTAATTTGCAGTTTTTGGTTTGTAATTTAGAACAAAAGCTAGACTGAGTTGGTGCGTGGGTGATGGAGAGCTGCACAGGTGTGTGTGTGTGTGTGTGTGGTTGTGTGTGTGTTCGCGGCGATGGTGGTGGTGGGGGAGTCGCCTTGGATGCAGGCGATTAACTCCCACTGTTGTTACAGCCAGACAACCTGTGAGAAACCTCATACAGTGTGTGTGTGTGTGTGTGTGTGTGTGCGTGCGTGCATGTGTGTGTGTTTGTTTGTGTGTCCGACACACAGAAAATGATTTATCGACTGACTGCGAACAGCATGGATGAGAGGAAACACAAAGACACTCACCGTGCCAGCATTCCTGTCCAGTATTGTATGGCTGTTCCATGGCTTGGTTCCAAAGCATTTCTACTCCATCTCTTGATTTCAGGGCCAGAATCCACCAATAAAGGGTTTCGGAATGCTTTGTTTGATGTCGAGCTAACACCTCCAAGCCTGCAATTATTCCCAGTCATTAAATATTAACTGGCGACCTTCTGGTAACAATTAACTTTGAGAGCGAATTTGAAACAAACTGTTCTGTTTCCTCTACTGAACAGAACAGAGTACAGCATGAGATTAAAAAAGGCCTTGTGAATGGAGTGAGGTGTGAAGATTGAGGAGAATTTGGTATTTCATAGAATCAGAGCCTGAAATACTTCAAGAAAACAAAAAGATGTTATCAGGACCTGGAGGCATTTGTGATCCGACCAAGTCAACACAAAAAATCCAGCTAACTCATCCGTATAATTTTCCTCCAGTGACACCTGCTAAATCGCTTCACCTCTTCACCGCTACTCTTCCAGATTTATGACCTGCTGTCCCCTGGATGTGAGGATGTATTATTTGTGACGCTGACAGGTCGGACAGGCTCCGCCGAACAAGGAATACAACATCGTAATTGTATTCTTCCTTCCGGCCCTAAGTGGTGAAATCTCTGCTCCATAAATTGACATTACACACGACATCGCTGAGACTGGACAGACAGAGGATCGTAAAAACTCACACACACACACACACACACGCACATCGGCCGGCGAGGAGAGGCGGCATCGCCCCGCTTTGCTGTGTGAGGCTCTGATGT
Organism: Carapus acus; assembly: GCA_900312935.1. Taxonomy (NCBI): domain Eukaryota; kingdom Metazoa; phylum Chordata; class Actinopteri; order Ophidiiformes; family Carapidae; genus Carapus; species Carapus acus. The sequence goes on from OMPJ01022364.1 coordinate 38,279, forward strand.
GTATTGATGTGTTGGTGTCAGCTGTCGCTTCGTCTTCGTCACATGCTCAGATGATTGCAGTGTTGCCTGACAGCCATGGACACACACACACACACACACACGCACACACACACACACACACACACACAGACACACACACAGCCCACATTGGGTGTAGAAACAATGGGAACATGTGCATGATGTATAGTGGGAAGTAAGGCGAAGAATCTACGGAAGGATGTCGACTTGCCGTCCTGTCTTGATTTATCTTTGCGTGTGTGGACGCCTGCACAGGTGTGTCTCCCCGATCTTGGGTCGCCTGCGATCTGCTTAATTCTGCTCTCTGGCTTGTGGTGAAAATTACCAGCATCACTGAAGAAGAAGACTCCAGAACATCCCAGGAGGCATTTGGAATGCACACGGAAATGGTCCAGTGACTTTATCAGGGGTTGGGGAACTGCAGGGCAGGTTTAACTTTTCAAAGGTGGATCACACACACTAGGGGGAGTCACCGCTGCAGGGGAAGCACCTTTAAAACAGGACAGCGCTCGGCTGAGGAGCCAGCACGAGGAGGAAAAGTCAAAGACGACAAACTTAAAAGACCACAGGAAACAAATACTAGAGAGCGCCTGAGCCTAGAATGGCAAGAACCAATGCCTTTGTGATGCAAAGTCTAATGGAGACAAAGACTGTATAAACCAAGGACGGCAGGGACCAGGGACAGAGACATTTAAGGATCACAAAATCCCAGGACAAACACCTCAAGACCCTAATATGACAGAAGCAAATACTGCAAGGAAACACTCCGACAACGGAAACCAAAGATGGTGGGAACAAAAGACCACAATAACCAGTGAACAAAAGTAAATAAAGTTCCCAAACATGAGACTACAGATCCCTGCAGCAATCAAAAGGCAGTCAGAGCTTCATGATAGCAAGAGCCAGGCTGTAAGTCACAAAGACCACAAGAATCAAACATCCAGGGAAGCATGTCAGAACCATACGAGAGACCACGCTACAGACCACCGAGCAAAGAGAGGTTTCATCAAAAAAGCAAAGACGGAGGACTTTCCTTTGGCTGACTGTGGGGAGGGAGGATTCAGAGAAACCAAAGGAACTGTACAAGGGAGACAGAGAGTGGGCAGATTCAGCTCTCCTCTCCAGTCGCTGCATTTGTATCTCATTCGAATAGTAGCATCACATGTCATGGCTTTGCGCCATCTAAAAGCATGCACGCATCCTTTCCTCCCGTAATGACCTGCACGCATGCGCACACACACACACACACACACACACACACACACTCCTGGTGGCTTGAATGTCGCCATGCTTCACTTGTTGGCTCGGCGAGTGCTGAGGCGTGAGGAGATGGCTCAGTTATTACACACTTTGTCTCCTCGCTGACGGCAGCGCTTGGCGGTGGTGTTAGCTAGAGAAGGTGAGAGCATCGACCCCAGCCAATCAGACGCAGGCGATGATCTGACCCTCACTGACCTAATGCAGCCCAAGAATTTCTGATTGCCACGGTTACACTCGCCTCCGGTGACTTCAGCGAGTCACGACAGGTGAACGAAGTGGCGCCAAATGTGTACAGGGAGTGTGTGTGTGCGAGGAGTGAGGAGGGGCTGAGGGAAAATAAAGAAATATTGTGTGGTGGATCTTCGTTCAAATTTAATGCAATGATTTTTTTATCTTTGTTAAATTTCTGTTTAATATTGCATTTGATCTCCCTCTGCCATTAGGCCACTATGTCATTCACATCTGATTGAATCCACCAGGAGAGGCAGTCAAGCACGGATACATGGACACACAGATGGACACATGGATCAATAAATCAATAAAAGATTACTGGGGAATGTGGCAAATCTAAAAATGTTGCCAAGTTAGAATCAATGAATTACCAAGACAAGTGCAATGACCCATATAGTACGTTTAGTGTATTCTTTATTAACAAATTTCTGTTAAAACCTTGCCATTTTCGTTGTATATTTTACTATTTATACATTCATTCATTTTTTTTCAAGAACAAGCCCGCAGGCAACAGGCAGAATTGAAAAGTTCTGTACTTGGATGGAGGCTTAACCACACACACACAGACAACCATTTTTGTGTACACGAACACACACAGAGCTTAATAGTGCACCATTGTCATATTCAAAGAAACTAGCTATCTGCTCTTACACTGAAAGGCAACTGGACTGAACATTCTGTGCATTTGTGTGTGCTTCCTGCTGGTGGCGCCGTAATGACATGACACCATGTTTGGATTTGATGGGATTTGACAGGAGCTAGAGTGTTTCTGGCCGCCATATTGATTGGGCAGAGATCTCATAAGGTCCAAATGATCGATACTGAGTGTGTGCGGAGGGGTCATTGTGTGTGTGTGTGTGTGTGTGTGTGTGTGTGAGTAACTTTGCTGGTCCTCTGAAAACAAAACTTCAAGACTGTGCTAGTCCTGGCTGATTGGAGACGGACACCATAAATAAATCTGAGAGCAAATGTAAATGTAGCATAGAGGGAAAATTGGAGCAGCTGACCCGGAATGTTCCACGAGCTCCCTCAAGATCCGTAACGTCGATTGACCCGACCCACCTTCAGCTCAAAAAATGTCTGTTTGCCCAATCAATGGCTGCTCCCTCGCGGCAGATCGATAATTAATTCACACACAATGCCCCATCTCATTTATTCCCTTTCCTATTCTGTATTCTTCATCCCTTTGCCAGGTCTCATACCTGAGCCTGGACAGCAGATGATCTGGTGAGGAAGAGGAGCGGGGAAGGGGGGTACTTGATAAGCACTAAAAAGAAAGCTGTGGCACAGGCCGGGACGTCACAGGTCATCCGTTGCCTGACGTCTGATCACAGCTTCAGAAACACACGCACACATACACTCGTCCTTGTTCACATATGGGTTGTGGGAGATGAAGGTCAAAGAGGGGTGGGAGGAGCTTAGGGTCTTTCACTAGACAGTGACCGTCTTCCCACAGTGCAGTGTGTATGTCTGTGTGTGTGCATGTCAGAGACAGCAGCTGGATAGCCTATGACCAGACCTGATGGGACAAAGAGGTCCTCCAACCCTGCTACCACCCTTTCTCCAGTGCACCCTGCACACTGAGTGAAAACTCCCAACACACTGGAGTTTGCTTCTGGGGCAAACAGGTTGGCGGATGGCGCCATCGGCAGGGAACGCACTTCATCCTGGTAACCCAGTCAAAATGTGTTTGAGTTCATCTCCTCTGGCAGACACAACGGAGAACTGTAACCAGATCCATCAGACTCAAAGACAGTACCTCTTGACACACATTTACATACATGGATGTTTATGTTATGGTCAGAGCCAGCGACTCCATTGTACCCAAAATCAACTCATGGACTACTCTTCTCGAAAGATAAAAAAAGCATTTTATTGAAAACTAAAATGACTGAAAAATTTAAAAAAAGGATTAAGTCTTCCGTTAATGTTGGCGATTAATATCTTGCAGCTTGCTCCCTCTCCACCGCAGCCTCCAGGGCCATTACAACACCTGTAGATGACAATTGACACTTAATCCATCAATTGTCCTTGAAGAAAAGAGCAACTCAGGGTGAAATAATTGAAGAGGGCATGTCATCGACTGCTCTTTTCTTGACCAGCCCTTACAAAAATGTGACCAAGTGATCGATCACCATAATTAGCACTTAACAAACCTGAGGCTTTGACACGTATATCTATACTTAATACATCCTTATGACGTTCAGTGTATAAAGAGAATGTGTTTTGATGCGAACCTGTTAACCTTCTGCAGTAATTCCTCAGGTGTGGGAGCCTCATCTCGACCACATAGGACGGCTGCTCTATTTCCTTACAGAGCTTATATCCCCTCTAGGAAAAAAGAAAAAGTAAGGGTAATCTCAAGAATTGCCAAGAAAATGTTTGTTATGCCTCTCTGAAAAAGCTAGGAGGACACTGGGACTTTGCTGTGAGGGGTAAAAGAAAGGACACCTGGAGCTCTTTGTACAACCTCTCCTCCTGGATCGACACCTGGGCTGTAGCATCGTAGACGCTGCACATCCTCTCATACTTCTATAAGGATGAGCAGTGGATCTTAAGCAGACTGCAAATACACCCAACCAATGGCGGGATGGTGGGATCTCACCTTCCATGCGGTTGTGAAGTCCATGGTCGGTTGCATCTCAGTTGGCCCTACGGCCCCGGATGGACCTTTGAGCTTCTTCACGCTAACAGAACAAATATTGAAAATAGCATTTTGGTATTGGGGCGCTTGTCTTGTTTGGTAAAAAGTGAGTACCTGTTGACATAACATAGTGTCTCCATTGTGTTTGTGCATGACATCATCCCTGGAGACACTGTAGCAATCTGTAAAAATAGAGATAAGCTGCAGGACCAAGCACAACACACATGCAGTGTGTGCGAGTGTAATGTTGCACTGGTGTACCATACAGATCTTGGACTTTTCCCCTGTGAATGAGTCCCTGAGAACCTTGGTCAAAGTGCTCCCCTCAAAAGGAATGTGGTCCTTGTTGTCTCCCAGTGCACGGACACATTCCTGTAGAACATAAAGAAGATGGCTGATGTGCTGAAGTCTGCCTGCCAACACATCCACGAAAACATCTCCTGCTGGACGTGTTAGCTACTCTGAGAGCTAGGAGGCTGATATCCATCCTGGCAGTCTCCATCCCCGTGTTGCAGTAGTTGCCGCTGATGTTGATGGGGCGCTCGTTGCCAGCCAGGTCCACCAGCGACAACTTCCCATGCAGGGTCCTGGCGTGGTCGTTGCGCCGCAGTACGATTTGGAGGATGGCGTGAGAGCATGAAGAGTTGGCACTGATTGAGGTTTGCACAGATGTTCTTGGGGGGGAGCATGAGGGGCAGATGTGTTAAGTACATCTGATACTTAGGGACAAAGGTCCTTAAGCATAGGAAACAATGGAGGTGAGACCTCCCACCCACCTACCTGTAGGTGAGGCCTTGCTCAACCAGCTTAATGAACTGCTCTGCATTAAATACGTTGATCTCCTCCAAGCCAAGCACCTGAACCTGCTGCGTCACGTCCTCCAGGACGCAAAGCTTGGCCTTCTTATTCAGCAAGTCGTAAACCTGCACCGGTTGTGTTGCAAATTAAGGGGATCTCTCAAACTATATTTTTCCAATCATCTCTCTACTTACTTTGCCGTCGTAGACCTCAAAAAAGCTCAGGTAGGGGCAGATACCCTTGTGAGCGTCTGTGTGGTGGAGGAGGGTGAAGACATCTTGGGCTGCAAATCATCATTCATAGTGAGGAGTCAAAAAGCTGAGGCACTTCGGACATTGTGTTATTTTAAAGATATGCAGTATATCCCGACCCGACAATGACCTTGTACTCAGACGTGTTTGCAAAGGCTTTGATGCCTACCTGCCAATGCGTAGATACCCTTAGAACTGTTCTGCTGGTCCCCAGCAAAGTGACCTCTCATTGTCTTGAAAAAGATGTCAGATGTAAATACCGCCCGTCTCACAGCATCCAAGTAGATGGTTTGGACTTAAAGTGAAGATGTTCAACTTACATAGGTCTTCCCGCTTCCTGTCTGGCCGTGGGCAAAGCACGTTGCTGTGCTGCCATTAAATATGGACTGGACCAGAGGTTTGGTTGTGAAGCTGATGGAGACAGCAAATATTGTCCAATTCTAAACTATGTAGACAGGCCAAAACATTCCAAATAATTTGTTCTGGAACTGAGAAGATTTAAATTGGAGAAAATTCTTAATAGGGTTAGAGGCTCCTTACTGGTAGACCTGATCGTTGGTGGCTGTCTCGTCAAAGGAGTCATCAAATTGGAACGTGTGGTTCTCCAAGAACTTGGACAGGCCCATCTTCAGCTTGGGCTCGTGGACCACCACTATGCCATTCCCAGGAACAGAGATGACATCTATCTCCTGCTGACTCACCTCTGGGAACCAGAGGGAAAGGGTTCAAAAAAGGAAAGAGCTCCTCTTTGTACTTTCCTTTGAGACGATGTCGGGAAGCTGACCAGAAACCCACCTTGCGTGTTTAATGGTCGCTTGCGGACGCACATGCGGATCCTGGAGACCTCTGCCTGCGTGTGGATGAGGATCACACAAAGACAGGTGCGTGAGGACCGCACTGCACCGTTTCTTTGAGAGTCTCTGATACGGGCCCAGGCCTCACCAGGTCGGCAGTGATCGGGGTCTTCTCCAGGGTTTCTCTGAATTCCTGGATCATGTTGTGGATCAACTGACTCTGCATGGATTCTTCAAGCTAAACAGGATCAGAAGCAAGCAACCCGATGCCACAGCTGCATGCAACAGAGGTATCGCCCCCAAAACTATCAGTGAGACTCACTTTTCCTCTTTTAATCGGCACTCCCTCTGGCTCGTCCTCACATGGTGCCAGAGATCTCCTTTTGCCTGCAAAAACACAGCAGCACCATGTTGACATCCAAATCACAGAGAGGCACTGCGACCTCAGAGTTTTACATCCTAAAAGCAAGTGATGCCGATTCCAAGGCAGTGTCAAACCCACAACTGACCAGTAGTTGCTGCCAAAGGCGGAGCTCTCTCTGCCTCACTCTCCTCTTCGGCCCTGAAGACGAAGGGCTGACTTTGCAACACTCTGGACTGATCGCTACAAGGCCCCTGAGTACCAGTGTCTGTGAAAGGACGGGTTTGGTTTGAAGTGGAATCTGAGTCTTACAAAACAGGGGCTCTTCTCTGGCCAGTGCTGCATTGACCAGAGCTTCTGAACTCAGACGATGTCGAGCGGTTGGGCAGGTTCATCGGCGCGGCGAGAGGCTGGACCAGACACTCTCTCTCCAAACTGCTGTCTGCAAGGTGGCCAGTGACCCAGTCATAATAAACACAGATCTCACCTTCCAAAAGAGCTGAAGTTGTTTGGATTGAAGAAAAAAATTAAATAACTTCCAGTTTTTTTTAAGCCCCAACCTACAGTGCGCAACAGAGCCCAAAAACAGTATGAAGGAGTGGAAGTGAAAGATGTTACACACCTGGCTGTTCCCTGCACATGAAAAGGTGAAGCCAGGAGCCAGCCACACTTCCATGAGTAAATTTTGAGCAACCAAAACATTGTTGGATGGTTACATTGCCATTGACAAGCCAATCGAGGGAAATCCCTTCGGTCTGGGAAGAGGATACGTGGAAAATGTGCAATGGGATCACCCACAAAATGAGCCAATCGGCTGCAGAATTGCTTCACCTTTTCTTGTTCAAGGAATGGCCACTGATTACAGATAAACAATCGAGTTTCCCCATTTTTGTGCAAGTGTCGCTTCCTTGTTATTGTTCTTTGTGATCAAAGTGGGCCAGAACACTGGCCGTCAGCAGTCTAGCGGCAGAGGCAATCACTGCCGCTGCAGAGCTATTCTAGGCACGTCGGCGTCACACCTCGGCCCATCAGCTAAGAGGTGATTAACCAAGAGACATGGAGCAAAGGGGTGAGCGAGAGGGAGAAAGAGACATTGACAGCTTGAGCTGAGGTTTTTGACCGGAAACAAAGAGTCAGCTTTACACAAAGCCACTGGAGCAGAGCAATAACTGAATATGTTTTACACACAGGTTGGCTGGGCCAGCGTCGTGGAAGAGTGCGGTCCATCCTCAGGCCTCTGCAGGGGAGAAAAAGCGAGAGAAGGAGATGTTTGACTTTTACCTCGGCAATCTATACAACAGCCTCAGGAGGGGTTCATGCAGACAGAAATGATCTCTGCTCAGAGGACTAAGCAATGACACAAGTGGACGTTGAATAAGATCCCCATGCTAAGCATGCTTGGAATATTTCTGATAGGTCTCGCCTGTATCATCCTGCTGTAGGGTTGTCCAATATTGTCAAGTCTAATTTTTAACTGGATACATTGGTATTTGGGGGCTGGAACTCCTACCCTGAGGCACAATCATTTCTTTTAGAATCCTTAAAGTGCGCCCTGTTTTTTTTTAATCAAGTCTGTCTACTCAAGGACAAATGAACGGTTAAAGTAATGAGCTGTCTGTGCATTCAAGGGACCCGTGTGTGTAATGGCGTGATGAGGGTGCAACGAGAATGCGGCTCTGACTCACCTCGGTCGCAGCCGCAGATGGTGGTAATGCACCCCTGTTGCTGATCGGGTAGACGAAGTTCAGCATCGCCGGATTGAGGGTGCACAACTTGTTTAGGTCTATCTGGACGGCAAACATGGGAGGAACGATGATTCAAGAGATTCCAGTTGCAGACCGGCTCTCACTGACTTAAACGCCAGAGTGACGACACCCTAAATTTGGAACCATGGGATTAACCTCCTTCTGCTGGCAGGTGTTCATCTCGGTCCACTCCACCACCACCGAAAATTTGTCGGGGTCCACAGATTTGATCGTAGCCATATACTCAATTCCTATCACGGCAACACAACTGTTAAAATGTTAACGAGGGAAGATGTGAGGAAAGATGAAAAGATGGCGTCTGAATTACCTTCGCGCAGGAAGATCCGGATCGGTGACCCGATAAGACGGTTCAGGTCCATCTCGGCACACACGGTTCTGAGAGCGTACACGCTGCCTTACAATTTTGATGAAAGTACGACCACGACCCGTCTGACTTCACAAATAAATATGAGCACACCGCTGCAGCAGTACTGCTTTTTGTTTATCTCGTCTGTGCGGTTGAAACTCGAACTTGATTGCTGACACCCTGTCCTCCAGGACGCTGCCGCACCTGCTAGCCATGCGGCCTTGATTCTATAATTTATACCTTGTGCGCGTGCGCGTGGTAGCGTTAAAACTCATTGATTTGTTGGTATGATACTCACTGATTTGCACCGATGCGCTTAAACTAATTCCTCGTCTGACAATACAAACAGATTCTGCTTTTGATTGTGATTCTAATTCCAAAGTCAGCGAGGCTGAATTTTCTAACTTTGAGCGTTTCTGGGTATTTGTTGATCCCATTGGTCGCTGTGAACGTTTCTCATGTTCGCTCCTCCTCACTTGAAAAGCAGCTTTGATCTGAGGTTGTATGGTCACCTTTTGGCCAACTTGATGAGGACTTTTGGTGTGGTGTATGAATTTTCGCCACTTGGATTCCTAATGTAGTGTAATTGCAAGGGGTATGTGAAAAGCCAGGCAGCTGCATGAGTACGATTTTTTTCGTAGATGTTGCTCTACAAAGCTCATATTTGCCTCAAACAATAAATAAATGCCAAATCTTAATTCAAAATTCAGTTTCTGTTGTTTCTATCAAATTGCACCACCACCCCTCAGATTGCGAGGGGGTTGAAGGGTCATCAGTGTTGATCTTAAACTTGCAGGGGGCTCAGGACCCCAAAAAAGTTGAGACCCACTTGTCAAGGACAGATCACCCTTCCATCAACCTCCACAAATATGAATTTGGACAGCTTTAATCCTGCTTTGACTGGAGTATCCTGTGACGTCACACATCAGCTTTTGTTTGGACGTGTGAACATGTGTGTGAAGACAAAGTGTAGACTTCTGCACCACCCTACACCAGTTTTGAGAGGACGTGACCAGCTACCGGACACCCCCCACTCCCACTTCTGTCCCCTGTCCCTGCAGACAATCTTCGGCTGTTGACAGCTTGCACTGCAGGTTTGAGACGAGGACGCTCTCGCCTGCCACCTGCACAAAAGACCAAGCAGCATTCAGGGCTGAGAAGAAACGCACTTGGTCACAACCTGTCTGTACTCGTCCCCTGTGACACTCTTGGCATCAAAACTGGTTCTGATTGAAAGTCATTGTGCTCCTGAAATATGTCTGTTTCCAAGATTTATTTGCTCCTGCTTTGTTTTTAACCTCCTTTTTTCCTGTCAGTTCTGTGTGTTTTTTGAAATGTTTTTTATTTTAATCTGTATCTGTTTTTTCCCTCTTTATCTTGCCTCCCATCTTGCCTACCGTTGTTTCTGAAAAGCCTCCTCCGCTCTTCAGACCTTCTTTCTGTCTTTCATCATTCCTTTCCCTCTCTCGCTCATTCTGGCTCCCTAAATCACTCGGTAATCACTCCCTTGTTCTGCATCATGTTACATGATGTCACTGTCCCAGCGGGACTGAGAAGTCAGTGTGTGTGTGTGTGTGCGTGTGCGTGCGTGCTTGCGTGCATGTGTGAGTGTGTGTGTGTTTGTTAGCTCTAGGAGCATAAAGAGAGTATCAATTTTGTTCCTCTCTGGAGTCAAAAACTGGAGCATAAAACGGGGATTTTTCCTCTTGAATGTTCACCATAACCACAAATGGAAACCAGGAGGCGTCTTGAGAACCATCTTAGCCGAATCATTTTAGCACAGGCAGGCGACGTGATCGCGGCAAACGTCGAGTGTTTCGACACCCTCAGCCAGGACAACGGCTCCGTCAGACATGTGATTGCTTGGTGACGTGCAGTGAAGGGGATACATCACACACACACACACACGCTAGCTTTAATGAGGTGCAGCTTCAAATTGAAGACTTCACCATGGCAGAGGCTGGCACGGGGATGACACCTCCTCTGCTGCCATGGAAACCAGGAAGATGATGTTGCAGTGATGTCACGGGCGGGTGAGATGGAAGCAATTTTACCGACACACAACCTGATTTGTTTATGAGGAAAGAGAGAAGAATGGGAGTTGGCCTCAGTGTCTGGAGCGTCTCTTTCCCTCGTTCTATCTCTCTTGCTCACACACACACACACACATACGCACACACACACACGCATACGCACACACACACGCACACAAAGCAAATCAAGGCTTATCAGCATATGCAGACTTTCTGCAGTGTTCACAGAGAGAGATGTCAGTACTAAGCTTCCAGGATTTTTTTTCTTTTCTCTAATCTGTCTTCATACAAAAGCAATCGCAAGAATTCATATTTCATCTCATGGCCAGCAAAACAGAATACCATTGACACAGCATGTGACCCTCTGTATCCTGCCTTGCTATAATATGGGCCACAGAGTGTCAGAGGGCACACGTGTGTGAAAAGCAGAGCGGAGCCTTCCACGGTACCATGGCAGGAGGTTCCCCACTGGGATTAGACGAAATGGGAGATAATGAGACTTAAGGGGTTTTCTTAATGGCTGCAAAGTGGGAATTGATGTTATCACTGTTTATCAGTGGGAGATGAAGACGTGCTGCTGCTGCTGAGCTTGACGAGGCCGATCGATGAGATGGGGAATCTGATGCGAAGTTTCAGCGCAGCAGCGGTGATCTTACTGTGGGCGGCAGTTCAGAGCCAAATCTTCTCATATTCTGACAGAAATTTAACATCAAGATTCGCTTTTCTGTATCACGAGTGCCTCGTACTGCGACAAAACATCAGGTTTGTTCGCTAGGTCTGTCCCGACTGTTCTGCGGTTCACTGTGATAGGCCACTCCCCTTGAGACTCCTGAGTCAATTTAGCGGTGAGGACACAAAAACATACCACACAACAGCACAAGCAAAACAAGGAGCCGGAGTGATGCAGTGAGGCTCAGGTGTGTGTGTGTGTGTGTATGTGTGCAGTGGGGATACAAGGCTGTTTGGCTCCGTCCCCTCGGCGAGTGGTGAGCTCACATTCCACCGCCAAGCACATGACTCACTCGAAAATTCACACCTCCAATTTTCTCCTTGACGCTCCCAGGCGACACACACACCTACAGACACAAACACACACACACAAGGCCAAAGCATGTGCCATAAAATTAATGAGGGGGAAGACAAAATATCAGAGTCAGAAAATAACATCAGCAGCAGGATAGATAGATAGATAGATAGATAGATAGATAGATAGATAGATAGATAGATAGATAGATAGATAGATAGATAGATGGACGGACATACATACAGATAGACTGACTGACAGATAGATGGACAGATATATACTGTGAATATGAAGCTAGATTTAAAACTGATTGAAAAGTTCTGAGCCTGATCTTATCTCACCTCTTTAGATTCAAAACAAC
>OMPJ01022378.1:13014-35242 GCA_900312935.1 Carapus acus
TGGTAATACTTAAGAGACTTGCTCCACCAGTGAGACGATTGATGTGGAGATGCAGCCACATGTGGCTCGGAGATGGGATAATAATGTGCTCAGTGTCAACCCAAATATAAGCAACCTCCTTCATGGGTTTCTTTGAAACCTTTGCTGAAAGCACTGTCTCTCTCAAATTTGGATTTTCATGTTGTATGCCATTGTAACGTTTCTTTTTCATTTCTCTGCAGCAGGACAGAAACAACCTGGTAAGGCGGACCTCTGCACGTTTATTTTGCTGGAGCTCAGTAGGGGTGTCATGTGACTGAAACTGAAAATTTCAATTTATTTCAGAATCCGAACCAAAAGCCTGTCATTCTGAGGAAGAGACGGCAGAGAATTAAGATAGAGTCCAACTGGGAGCTTTTCTATTACAGGTACATCATATCCGCAGATGTCAATTAATAGTGCTCATTTTTTTCATGATTTTCATCATTCTGTACGCCAGATTTTAATGTGATTCTGTATGCACTGCCCCTGAGATTATTAAGTGGGCACTGTGTGAGATGGCTGCCCTCTTAGCAGATCAGATCCCGTCAAACCCTCTTAGCTTACTTTCCCACTTTCCATCCTCTTGCAGTTAATGCAACAGCTCATTTCATTCCACGATGCTATTACCAATGTTAACCAGTACCTGCTGCATCTAATATTTGGCTCAGATTGTGACTAATGATGAAATTGAAATATCTATCCCCTCACCTTAATGGTGACCAAGGTTCCTACAGGACCATGCACGTTCAAACCTGATCTGGAACCTGAAGACAAGGGAAGAGCTGCGGGAGGCGCTGGAAGGTGAGATGAGGGCTTTCAGTGTGGACCGGGAGCTGGGAAGTGCCACGGTCATCTCTTGGAACCACCAGGAGTTTGAGGTGGGTGCGAAGTGTGGCAGTGTGTGGATGCTGTGAGCTGGGCTAAGCTGTGGTCTTCACCTGAGCGCCTGATCTCTCATGCTTAGGTGAGATACGAGTGCCTTTCAGATGAGATTAAAATCGGTGACTATTACCTCCGTCTGCTGCTGGAGGAGGATGAAAATGAAGAGTCCAACGCCATCAAGAGATCGTAAGATCAGACCCATTGCACTGACACAGCTGATCTCCTCAGACCAACCTGTTAACATCCTTCCTACTCTGACCTCAGATACGAGTTCTTCAACGAGCTTTACCATCGCTTCCTGCTCACGCCAAAAGTGACCATGAAGTGCCTGTGCCTTCAGGCCCTCGCCATAGTCTACGGCAAATGTTTCGAGGAGATCGGCCCCTTCACAGACACCAAATATATTGTTGGCATGCTAGACAGGGTAAGCACAGGCACATTTCCACGGGAACCAACTTAAAGGCCTGATAATAACGCCGTCTGATCTCTGTCACAGTGCACAGACAGACTGGAGAGAGACCGACTCATCCTCTTCCTCAATAAATTGATTCTCAACAAGGTGTGTAAAACTGATTAACAGGGCCTTTTTGATCGACCCCCATAGTATGTGTCAACACCTAACCACCTTCTCCATCCACAGAAAAATGTGAAGGACGTGATGGACTCCAATGGTGTGCGCATCTTCGTGGACCTCCTCACACTGGCCCACCGTCACACCAGCAGAGCTGTCGTGCCACTGCAGGTACAGGCAAAAAAACGTAGCCGCAGCAGTCATAGCAATTCATCGCCTGTCTGAACTCTTCAAGAAGTGAGGTTAATGGAGGTCTGGTTGGTTTTTCCAGAGTAATGTACTGGAGGCGTCACCTGACATGAAGAGAGAGAGCGAGAAAGAATGGTACTTTGGCAATGCTGACAAAGAACGACGGGGACCCTTCGGTTTTGAGGAGGTATGTGAGGGAGGATGTTGCTAGAGACAAGAACACAAGCTAGAAATGGAATTAGCACAGGCCTCAACACCATTGGAAAGTACCAGAAACAGATGATGTGGTGATACAGTCTCTAACTGTTATCTACATGGAGAATGATGTTTAATCTGAGGATGATGTGGCGCTAAATGTCCAGGGGTCGAATTGAATTGCTTGAATTATATATAATTCTATAGTAAGCACTTATTGTAATGGAAAAAAATGCCTGCAATGTTCTGGAAATGTCTGAATATATCTTTCAAGTACATGACTCAGACCCTTGACGAGTTATGCCAGTCTGGCATGCTAAGCACGTATGAAGAGGCACTGAATAAGAAAGAGCCTTTTCTTCCTTTGTATCTCCCCATGAAGATGCAAGAGTTCTGGAGCACAGGCGTCCTAACAGCAAAGACTCGCTGCTGGGCCCAGGGGATGGATGGGTGGCGCCCTCTGCAAGCCATCCCACAGCTGAAGTGGTGCCTGCTGGCCACAGGGCAGGCGGTGATGAACGAGTCGGACCTGGCCACCTTGATCCTCAACATGCTCATCACCATGTGCTCTTACTACCCCAGCAGGTGAGGGTGGAAGAAGCACTGTGGGGTGCCACACGCAGGGAGATCAGCACCACAACCCCACAATCATTCGCTTTTCTCAACTGCTTCCCAGGGATCAGGACAACGCTATCATCCGTCCCCTGCCGAAGATCAAGAGGATGATTAGTGACAATGCGTGCCTCCCCCACATTGTCCAGGTGGTCTCACCATTACCTGCATCAAGCAGTCATCTACATCTGTCTCGAAACCATCTTGTCTTGAGCTTGTCTTGGAGTGTGATGATTTTTTTTCCTGTTTACCACTCTATTTTGCAGCTGCTGTTGACCTTTGACCCCATCCTGGTGGAAAAAGTGGCCAACCTTCTGTACCTGGTGATGCAGGACAACCCCAACCTACAGCGCCTCTATCTGACTGGAATTTTCTTCTTCATCATGATGTATACAGGATCTAATGTTCTCCCCGTCGCAAGGTGAAGAAAAAGCAGATTTCATTTTGTTTTCCCAAGCCTTCAAATTAGCCCTAGTAGGTGAAAAGGGTGTTAATATGATGACACATAAAGTTTTGCAATTTCATTTGCATTTGCTCTCTTCAGGTTCCTGAAGTACACTCACCTTAAGCAAGCCTTCAAATCAGAGGAGGTATATGTTGCTACATTTCTCCATTCTACCTAGTCAATCCAGTATGCGTGGACTGAACATGTGGCTTTTTCTCCAACTCCTACAGGCGAAAGGACAGGACATCGTGCAGCGCAGTGTCCTGGGCCCGGTGCTCCCCGAGGCCATGGTTTGTTATCTGGAGAATTACGAAGCTGAACGATTTTCTGAGATCTTCCTCGGAGAGTTTGATACTCCTGAGGCCATCTGGAGCAGTGAGATGAGGTACATATGTGAAGAGCCTGCCTCTCATTATTTAATGACTCGGTTTGCAGAAGCTGTAATATTTTCTGTCGATGTGGTGCGATCCAGGCGGATGATGATCGAGAAGATCGCCGCCCACGTTGCCGACTTCAGCCCCAGGCTGCAGAGCAACACGCGGGCCCTCTACCAGTACTGTCCCATCCCTGTAGTGAGCTTCCCACAGCTGGACAGTGAGCTCTTCTGCAATATCTACTACCTCAGACACCTGTGTGACACGCAACGCTTCCCCAACTGGCCCATCCGTGATGCTGTGCGTACTTTTGACCGAGCCACACTCATCATTCGTGTACCGCTGTTCCCTCACAACTACCATTTGTTGCTTTCCGCACAGGTGAAGCTACTGAAGGACACCCTGGAGGCATGGAAGAAGGAGGTGGAGAGGAAACCTCCGTCCATGTCTGTAGATGATGCCTATGAAGTCCTCAATCTCCCCAAGTCACAGGGACCGTGAGTGGACCTTTTTCTGTTGTCTCATGCAGATATGTAGAGAAATTGATGGATAGTTTTCCCTCTGAATGACGGTATGCATTCAATCTCCAGGCACGACGAGAGTAAAATCAGAAAAGCGTACTTCAGACTGGCACAGAAGTACCATCCGGACAAAAACCCCGAGGGCCGGGTAGGACCAGTCTTTCTTATCAACAGCATGTGTTTGTTGGGTCTGTGTTGCTAATCTCAATCTCTGTACGCAGGACATGTTTGAAAAAGTCAACAAAGCCTATGAATTCCTGTGCACCAAGTCTGCGCGCATCCTGAACGGGCCCGACCCTGAGAACATCATCCTCATCCTCAAAACCCAGAGCATTCTGTTCAACCGGCACAAACAGGGTGTGTTGCCATCCCCCAAGCGCCAAATTGGAACTATGCCCAATACTGAAAATGAATAACTTTCTGTCAACAGAACTGGAACCATACAAATATGCTGGATACCCAATGCTCATCAAAACCATCACCATGGAAACGGACGACAAGCAGCTTTTCAGCAAAACCTCACCCCTCCTCCCTGCGGCTGCTGAGTTAGCTTTCCACACAGTCAACTGCTCCGCACTCAACGCAGAAGAGCTTCGCAGAGAAAATGGCGTTGAGGCAAGAGCAACACAGTGGCACATACCTTATAATCCTGGTGATTTTCCTAGCTTAGCCTGCATCTGTGTGGAAACACTGAGATACGTGACTTTGTTCTAACAGGTCCTTCTGGAGGCCCTTTCTCGCTGCGTGGCTGTGTTAACTTTGTCAAGCAAAGCCGATGACATGGCGGTCCAGGTACAGTGACGATAACTCATACGTCACTGGAACATGCCCACACCTATTACAACATTCTGTTTCCCCACAGGTGTGTGGGCATATTTGTAGATGCTACAGCGTGGCAGCCCAGTTCGAGGAGTGCAGGGAAAAGATCATCGAGCTGCCCAACATCATCCGGGACCTGTGTCACATCCTGTACTACGGCAAAGTGAGGATTGCCTGTTGTTAATAAGTGTCGAATCACAATTTAATTTCAAAGTGTGTGCATTGCTTCAAAGTCTTTATTCTGTGCTTCATCCTCCGTTTGCATCTGCCAGGGTCTCCCCAAGACTGCAGCCCTTGGAGTCCAGTGCGTCAGTTCCTTTGCTGTGGACTTCTTCCTGCAGACACACCTGTACCATGCCGGTGTGTTGTGGCATCTGCTAGTCCCCCTCTTCAACTACGACTACACCCTGGAGGAGAGCGGTGTGCAGACCAGTCAGGAGTCCAACCAGCAGGAGGTGTCCAACATCCTGGCCAAGCTCAGCCTGGTGGCCCTCAGCCGTCTGGGTGGCTACGCCCTGTCCCCCCAGGCACCAGATGGAACCGACGCCATCCCGCAGACCAATGGTGTAGAGGGCATTCCCCCAGAGAACCCCACTGTGCGGAAGAGTCTGGCCGCCATGCTGACTCCATACATCTCCAGAAAGCTTGGAGTAGGATCCCCCGCTGAGGTTAGCAGAGCCAGCACAGCACTGTTATCAAACATTTGTACGTCTTTTTGCGATGTCTTAACCACGCCACCTCACATCTGAATTCAGGTCTTAAAGTTGCTAAACAGCAACTCGGAGAATCCCTACCTGATCTGGAACAATGGAACACGAGCCGAGCTGCTGGAATTCCTGGAGGCTCAGCAGGAGGGCAACATTAGACGAGTGAGAATACTTCAAGTATTACTTACACACTATGATTTAAGGACACACCATTTCATATCCATCTAACCTCATTTCTCCTTTAGACCACAAATGGCTGCTCAAAGTCTATATTTCTGCCATATGAACAGAGCAACATATACATAGTGTTTCTGACTTTCCCTCACAGGGAGAGAATGACAAAAGCTTTGGAGCAGAGTTTGTGTTCAGTGACCACAGCAAAGAACTCATAGTGGGAGAGATCTTTGTTCGTGTCTACAATGAGCAGCCCACATTCCCCCTAGAGGTGAGCAGAACGAGATCAGGTGACTTCTAGGCAAACCTGACTTCTTGGCAAACATCATTACAAGTCCTGCCTCATGTTTTAAATCAATCATGACAAGTTATAGAAGTGAATAAAACTGAGCAACTGGTATTTTTGTTCTCTGCTCTGATCGCCTGTATGGATTTAGCATCCAAAAGCGTTTGCAGCCAGCCTCCTGGATTATGTGGGCTCCCAGGCCCAGTACCTACATACCCTCCTCGCTATGAGTCAGAGCAACAAGGTGGAGTCCCAGCAGCACGCAGAGCGGCTCCGCTTTGCTGAAATGGCCCTGGAGGCCCTACGGAATGTTATTAAGAACAACCCTGGTAAAACACTGACCTCTTTGTCACACTTCTCTCTCTCCAGAGGATGAGTTGGTGTGTTTGACTTTGGACCCTGTTTTACATAGTTATCTTTAAGCAATCTTCTGTTATTTTCTGTTATCCAGGTGCCGAGACAGAGTGCATTGGACATTTCAAGCTGCTTTTCTCTCTGTTGCGAGTTCATGGAGCTGGAAGGGTGCAGCAACTTGTATTAGAGGTACGTTCACACTCTTCTGTTCTACATGAAGCTCTAAAGCTTCAACTGTCCCTTTGCATTTTCAAGGCGTGAGAAGTTCTAGACAATGTAATTGCATTTATTTTGCAATGAGTCTGTATTGCATCATACTTTTCATTATCATTTTTGGTGAAATCAATGAATTAATTGTGTATTCCATGGAGAAAAGGTGTGTAACAAAGGTGTGTAGCCCCTGTAAATAAACAAATCTCATGCAGTCCTCTTTATTTGCAGGTTGTGAACACAGTGACAGCAAACCAAGAGTGTGTGAGCAACATTGCAGAGTCTCTGGTGTTGTCCAATCTTCTGTTATTGCTGCACTCACTCCCATCCAGTAAGGACAGACGCTGCCCATCCTATTGTCTTGTGGCTTTTGTCTGTCCACTTTCACATATGCATCACTTGTGGCTATTGTGTTTTTCTCTCAGGCAGACAGATGGTGCTAGAGACCCTGTATGCACTGACCTCCAATACAAAAATAGTCAAAGAGGCCATGGCTAAAGGTCTGTGTGTGTGTACAGTGTGTTTGCATATATGTCTCTATTGTCTATTTGATATGGATGATGATATTAACAAAATGTGTCTCCAGGCGCCCTGATCTACCTTTTGGACCTCTTCTGCAACTCCACTCACCCACAAGTTCGCACACAAACTGCAGAACTCTTCTCCAAGATGACCTCAGACAAGCTAGTCGGACCAAAGGTGAGTTAGCACTGACTCTCCCACAACAACGTTCAAGTCTCCGTGGCACCAAGTTTGCTAACCTTTTCTCTTCCTGCCCCCCTCAAGGTGCGCCTGACGCTGATCCGTTTCCTCCCCAGCGTGTTCATGGACGCCATGCGAGACAATGCTGAGGCGGCGGTACACATATTTGAGGGAACACACGAGAACCCTGAGCTTATCTGGAACGACAGCTCCAGGGAGGCCGTGTCCACCACAGTCCGCGAGATGATGCTTGAGTATGATAACATCCCTTCTCATCCAACAGAATTCAAGAAACTGTGACCGTCACTAACTCTCAATCTCTTTGCAGACACTTTAAACAGCAGAAGGACAATCCCGATGTCAACTGGAGGGTAAGTTGACAAGCTCGGGATTCATGACTTAACGTGTGCTTGCGTGCATGTTTTCATGGTGTTTTTTTTTGTCCCAGCTCCCGGAAGATTTCACAGTGGCGTATGGATCAGGGCAGGGTGAACTAGAAGTGGGTGGAGTCTTCTTGCGAATCTTCATCGCCCAGCCAGGCTGGGTCCTACGCAAACCCAGAGAGTTCCTAGTGTCCCTGCTGGAGACACTGACAGAGCTGTTGGAGAAGAACAACCCGAACGTAAGCCTCTTGAAATAAGATTTAAAACCACAGACCCCTTTGTAGCAACCCAGCCAACCCCCGACACATCACCACATCGTGGTCCTGTGTGCCCCTACAGGGTGAAGCCCTGGAGACTGTCACCACTGCTGCAGTGTGCTTGTTCAGCACGCAGGGCCAACTGGCCGACCAGGTTCCTCCCCTGGGCCACCTGCCTCGTGTCCTTGCAGCTCTCAACCACAAAAATAATGCCATCCCCAAAAGCTCCATCCGCCTCATCCATGTACTCTCTGACAATGAGGTGAGGAATGATGAAGTACTGTACTGCACTCTTAATAACTCTGCGTCTTGCTGATATTAAACTACTCTCTGGTATTTCCAAAGCTATGTGTCCGCTCCATGGCGTCTCTTGAGACCATTGGCCCGCTCATGTCTGGGATGAAATCCAGGGCGGACATGGCTGGGCTGGCCTGCGAAGCTCTAAACCGCATGTTCCAGAAGGAGCAGACAGAATTGGTGGCCCAGGTAAGCACTCGCAAGGTTTTATGTTGCGCACCACACTGAATGATCATGTTTGACAGTTTTCAATGTTTCCCTGACTGGATCTAGGCCCTCAGAGTGGAGCTAGTCCCTTACCTCCTCAGGCTCCTGGAGGGCATTGGTCTGGAGACATTAGACAACCCAGCAGCCACCAAGGCCCAAATAGTCAAAGCACTCAAGTCCATGACTTGCAGTCTGCAATATGGAGAACAGGTATGGCCAGATGAAGGGTGCTGAGGCACCAGTATTTCCTCCAAGTTTTGAAATGCGGGTTGTCGTCTCTCAAAAGTCCTTCCCGAATTGATGGTTTGAGCTTTCATGTTTTTGCAGGTGAATGAGATTCTGTCGAGGTCCTCGGTCTGGAGTGCCTTCAAAGACCAGAAACATGACCTCTTCATCTCAGACTCTCAAACAGCCGGATACCTGACAGGTAACCACCACCATGTGCCAGTACATGGGAAACATCTGGAAGGGTGTAACATTATGCTGATGTGTGATGACGTGATGTAGACGCCTCAGAGTCCTTCCTCTGGTCTGAGGTTGAATCTTGCTTTGCTTACCTCTTAACACCTGGTGGCTGACTACTCAATTTTGCCTCCTGTCTCGTCTCTCATGCCTTGCGGCTCTTTCTCTCTCCTGTCCTGCGTTATTCTGCACATTCCCTCCCTTTTCCTCCTCAGGAGTGTCCACTCCTTCTCTCCTGGCTGCCAGCAGCCCACTGCGAGGTGGGCTCTAGACACCCAAGCAGGTAGACACTGACTGTCTCTTTCCCACTGCCACCTCTAACTTTTCTAACCCTCGCCCTTCACCCCCATCCTAACCACTCATTTCATCATCTAACGATTTTCATTTCTCCGTCATTTTTTCAAGTGCTCAAACTGACGCCAGGCCATCTTAATTCTCAACCAGAAATCCACATCACTTTGTCTTTGTCTTTGCATCATCATAGGATGTTGATACCTTGTGTGACCTCTGACCCCGTGAAGTGAGTCATGGCTGACCATGGCTGAGTGACTGCAGGGTGTTTTTTTTCCGCCACTAATCGAGCTTGAAAAACTGAAAGATATTGTTTTCCTGAATGCCAATACGGATAAATGTATGATTAAGACATTGATTTTAAAGTTAGAAAATCAAGAGCTGTTGGGGAATCACAAACCACTTTGGCCATTGTCGCACGATTTAGCAGTTTTATTTCCTGAAATGCTCCTTGTATTTATTAAGTATCTGAAATATAAAAAAGTATTTATTAAATTCCCTGGTACCAAGGACGCTGTGCAACACTGCCCCTTAAATAATGAGGATGGGTCAAATGCTTATATGCAATTTCACCCTGGGATTAATAAAGTAAATAGGATTTAGTCAAACCGCTGGAAATTCTTTAAACCAAAGTTCATGGATTTCATTTGGAAGAGGTTATTTGAACTTTTGAAATGTTACTTTTCATTACTGTTCTTACTCTCCGTTAATGTCTTACATGTTTTATCAGAGGATCGAAGACAGATTCAAAGCTTGTAATTTGACCAGAGCAATTGTCCTTCTCCTCTGTCATGCCGCTTCTCCGGCTCAACCGTGTCCGTCCTGTTGTAGGTCCGGGAGTAGCAGGTTACCTAACTGCAGGAACCAGCAGCACTGTCATGCCCAGTGTCCCACCCCCTGTGGACAATGACCAAGGAGACCAGGGTTGATGGACACACACACACACTCAGTCATGCTCAGGCACACCCCCGGAGCATCCTGCAGCTGCTGCAGCCACAGCTCAAGAGGGACCGCTCGGCCCCCAGCCCAGGGGACAGGCGGAGGGAGGGATGGAGAGGAGAGGGCGAGCAGCCTCAAAGTCAACCAAACATCCAATAGCTACGGCCTCTCCTCGGACAGACGTCACTCTCCGCCTTTGCCCTTCAAACGGCACTCGAGTCTTCACCAACACTTCTGATCAAAAAACAATGACCACATTTGTTGTTTTCATCCAATGACAGAAAAAAAAGAGTTTACTTTTTGTATGAATATATTTTTTACTCTTGATTTTTTTGGTAAATCCATCGGAAGAGCCGTTTTAGATGAGATAAACCTGTCTCTTCCTCAGTAATCCTCTTCCTTCCTCAGTAATCATCTATCTCTGTTCTGTCCAGACTAGACACACTTTGCCCTAAATTCAGTCTGATTCAGAGTTCTTCTTTTCCTGGTTATTGTTTGTGGATCATTCGTTGTACGTCAGTGCACGGGGACCTGTCCACCTTTTGATGTTTCACTCACCTGTTAATCTATTGCATTCTTGTCATGGAACAGGAAAGGAATTTAACAAGATGAATTCTTGAAACACTCGTGTGTAGTTTGTGCGCTCTGGTTTTTCACAAGTAATTGATCCACAGCGCCTTGGGCCTCTGCAGAACGTGTTATGCAATCTGTTCTGATCCATTTCGACCCTCAAATCTGCTCCCCTTGTACCTGGTCTCTTGACCCTCATGTTGATATTCTGAACTGTGACCATCACTGTTTTGTCCCACATCCCTTTCTCTCCCCCGCTCTCTCCCTCTTCCAAAGCCCTTTGTGCTTTGACTTGTTCTGTCAGTAACTTTCCCCAGAATGCAAAAAGCACTAGAATATTTAAAGGTGAACAAATAAACATTGGAAGTGAGCTCCCGCTATGACACAAAGAATGAATACTGACTCACGTTACAAATTGATGTGAACGACTAGTGCAATTTGTCAATTATTCAATGTAATATTGCGTATATAAACTTTCTATATTGAATGTACATTTAAAAAAAATCGAACCACTTGTACATAAAATTTTAAGAATAAAAGGGAATACACAGTGTTATTTTGTGCTCACATTTGTTTCTCACAGACACCAAATTATGATGCACACTTGTTCGAAATAAAATTTTGTTTGTTGAATATAAGTGTTACCACTAATTCAACTTCATCCATGATTGTTAGGACGCGCTGTCTGCACCTGGACATTAATTAAAAGTTTGGTGTAAAAGTTAAGATAGAAAAGAGATTGCACGTTTGTCTAGACGTGCATAAAGCACTTGTACAAAGCAAATCAAGGCACGCCATAAAAATGTTTGATAGTTCACAAGGTGTGAATAGTTTAAAAAGACGGTGCTTTTGGAGATTGGTGATCCTCAAGTGGGGAACGGGGAAACTGAATGTGACTAAACGATTTCCGACAGTCCCTGAACGCACCACCGCTGATATCATTAAGACGCGCCAGTCAATCACCCTCTCCAAGCCGCGCTGGGCAGACATCTCCCACAGGCTTTGACCGAGCTTTGATACCGGTCCACTTACAGGGCCTGCGCGAATGGTCCGCATCTTGTCCACTGAAGATGGACAGTGAGATCCAACGAGATGGTAGAGTCCTGGACCTGACAGATGACGCATGGAGAGAAGACAGACTGCCTTATGAGGACGTCACCATTCCACTGGTAATAAATTGTGTACAGTCGAGTTTAGATCGCGACTCATCACCAATTGTCGTGCTCATAACGTTTGTTTAGTTTGAATATTTCTCAGGTATTTGAATAACTCGTTCCTCACTGTATATTGCTGCCTCTTACCGAGCTTGGACGTGGAGACATGAGACAGTTTTTAGTTAAGCTCTGTCCACCTGTAGACATAACAATAGCTTTGCTACCGTTCCTCCTCAGAGCGAATTGCCCGAGGCTGAGCAGGACAATGGAGGATCCACCGAGTCGGTGAAGGAGCAGGAGATGAAGTGGACCGACCTGGCCCTGCAGAGCCTGCACGAAAACATGCCCAACTCTGGAAGCTGAGACCACCGCAGAGGAGCAACCACGGGCACACCTGTGTGCATTATCGACAAACAAAGCATCAGTGTTGCCAAGCATCGGCTGGGTTTTTGTGTGTGTGTGTGTAATAGCCATCTGTCAAAACATTGTTCATATAGAATTACTTATTTTAACATATCACCTCTCTCGTGCTCTTGCTCTTTCATGAATTAGCAAAATGTGTGCATTACTGCCAAAATTAGTAACTGTGCAAGAATGAAAGACTTGGGCTCATTGATAGTAATTTATAAATGTAGTGAGGAGAGATGTACCTCCAGCTAAAATCTCCATGTAAAGATGCCCCGCAAATAGGCAAGAGGAACTCAGTGGTTAAACATCACAGGTTTTCGCTTTGAGGTTGCAAGCATATGAACAAATTCCTGAAACTATTTAGTGAGTTTGGAGGGTTTTATTCCGAGTCAGTGAATGAACACAAAAGTACAGTGCCCCCTATCATTGGAGGCTTGGATTCTCACTTGTAAAACTGATATTTGACCACTTTGTTCAATAAGGAAATTACTTGAAACACATCAAGCAAATATTTACTGTTTTATTCAAATTTCAGTCCTCAAAAGTGTGTCATATGTCCCGTTTCCGAATAAAGTGATACAACTTCTGTATCTTATTGTTGAATTCGATGTTTTGTTTCCAGTCGGATTGATTTATATGTGAGACCGGATATGACGTTATTGGCGCGATTGATGAACCCGGCAAAAAGTAACTAATGGTTTATTCAAATAATTCTCTTATTTCTGCTCCTGTGTTTTACCGCGCACTACGACCACATGAGGCGGTTTCGATAAGATTTATGGTAATGAAGTATGAATGGTTCATTCATGCTATACCTGTTTGTTTTGTTAAGTGTTAGCTCCAATTCGAACCGGTTAGCCTCTACGATCTGTGGACTGGAACAAAAACAACACACTGCATCGCTCTCTCGTCTAATTTTGATTCGCCGGCACTTCATTTTGACTTTTGTGCCAGAAGTACAGTACATCTACTTCTCACGAGAGGATATAAAGAAGGCGCGAGCGAGTAGCAACACTTCAGATACACTTACCTGGTCAAAATGTCTAAAGAGGACCGAGCCGGTTTCATTGTCAAGTTTGTTGTGACTCAAGGACACAAAACCAAGCTCGCCATCCAGGCTTATGAGGTACGATATGCCCGACATCAACGTGAACATTTTCTAAGTGACACCATGATCCCACTGTCTGCTCTCGCTTGTTTTTATGTTTTGTTCAGGCCATTTTGGAACTTCAGTCTGAGAAGTATTTAAAAACCATTGAAGAAGATGATGCATTACAGATGAAGCAGAAGGACAAGTCTCTGTTTGTGTTCAGCAGCTTTACGTCCTCAGCGTTCCTGCACTGCAAGAAGGTGATGCACAGTTTTTGATGGAATGACATCTAGACAAGCTACTCGATGTCCATGTTGATGATCGATTCTATTCCCCGTGTGTAGCTTGGCTGTAGGATAGTGAGCCCGCTGGTGGTGCTGTTCTGCCTACAACAGCAGCGTTGTGTTCCCAAAGCAGAGAATCCTGTTTACAACATGGCCATGGCTGATGTCACTGTCTCCTGCACCAGTCTAGATAAAACTGCACGGGTTGGTCTACTGTTTCCATAAATGCATGGCTGAAGGGCACGTTATTCTACACTGTAGGCATGGGATAATGGCAATTCAGTTCAGTAGTTCAGTGCAAACATCTTCCTTTCTACAGACAGAGGTGATGGAATTGGTGCAGCTGATGGGTGGACGGGTTTACCTTGACCTGAATGTGTCTGTCACTCACCTGATTGCTGGGGAGGTTGGCAGCAAGAAGTATCTAGTAGCTGCTAACCTCAGCAAACCTGTCCTGCTGCCCTCGTGGGTGAAAGACTGTTGGGAGAAATCTCAGGACTGGTAATTTGGCTCAGATTCTACCAATAAATTACTGACAGCCTAAATTTATCACCTCTGAAGTTCAATTCTGTCCTTTGTCCCCTCCAGTCTTTTCAGATACACAGACTTGCCTCTAGAGAAGTATGTTTGCCCTGTGCTTCGCGGCTGTACCGTTTGTGTGACAGGTCTCTCCAGCACAGAGCGCAAGGAGGTGCAGCGGCTGTGCGAACAGAATGGAGCCAACTACACTGGGCAACTCAAAATGAATGAGTGCACACACCTGATAGTTAGTGAACCTACAGGCAAGTGTCCCCCATCAACCATTTTGGGCAAAATCATCAATTACTGGAATGTAGCAAGCCTTGTACTAGCGGCGCTTTATTTGTTTGCAGGTCAGAAATATGAGTGTGCACGGAAGTGGAACGTGTATTGTGTGTCTGTCCACTGGCTGTTTGACAGCGTAGAGAAGGGTTTCTGTCAGGACGAGAGCAGGTACAAAGTTGAGCGCAAAACGGCGAAGAGCAGTCGAGTGCAAACGTCCACCCCCACGGGGACCACGAAGCGGGACGGTGAGTTGTACTTGTCTTTTCCTCCAAATAGGGGGATTGTGGCTGAACGCGATTTCTTTTAACTGGAATGACCATTGTTTTTACCTAGATGGTGCTTCTCTGCTGGGCTTGAGTCACATCTCTGTTAATGCCAGCATGACAATAAACGATACAGTTCTCAGCAACGGAGCCCTCAGCCGCTTGGAAGGTCCTGACCCCATAGATAGCCTTGACCTCACGTCTTGTCCTTCAGATGATCTCTTAGATGGCTGTAAGGTAAGTGTATGTCCTCTGTGCATGGAGTTATGGTTGTTTGGGCCATGTTGATCAATTCATCTCACCACCGTGTTAGCATTCTGTCACTCGAATCTCAATGATGGAGGTCAGAGTCAACCTCGATGCTGAATTCTCACCGCAAATATTTTGTAGCTCTATCTGTGCGGCCTGGCAAAAAAGAAACTTGAGAAGCTGCGGCGCCTGGTGAATGCTGCAGGAGGTCTGCATTTCAACCAGCTCAGTGAGGACCTTACCTATGTGGTCGCAGGGGATGTGGACCAAGAGCTCAAGACTTTTCTATCGAAAGCAATACACAGGTGTGAACCAGTAGTGTTATCCCACGCAGCATCACCTGTAAATCCACCAAACTCAATATGTTTCATCTTTCAATGTATTTCATCTGTTGTTTTCTTCTTTTGTTGTTCCACAGGCCTCACGTTGTAACTGTTCAGTGGCTTTTGGACAGCTTCTCCAAAGGTCGCCGTCAGACTGAGACCGACTATTTCCACCCAGACTGCCTGCCCCCAGAAGCAGCAAATGTAGCAAAACCAGCTCCTCAGGTCTTTGCGTCCAGGTCCAGCATGACCCCAGGTGTACCCCCGATCGCCAGTCCGAGCACTCCGAAGCACACCCCGGCTGAGGAGGACCTACTGTCACAGTATTTAGACGATGACCCCACTGTAGGTAAGTGCACCATGCTGAGTGGATGTTAGGCTTTCAAAATTTTATTTGTATAGCACCAAATCACAACAGCAGTTATCTCAAGGTACATACAAAGTACACTCTGCACAGCCGGTGGCCTATTACCCGATTTGAATGTGGTGGTGACATATCAAGATGGCATCTCCTCTCTCCTCCAGTTCAAATGCCACTGAGGTTGGAGAGCTCCAGTATAGCAAGCAACACTTCTGCACAGCCCCAGATTGAGCCCTACGTCCCGCACCAGAAGAGACGATCAGAGCCATCGTTGTCTATGCAGGACACAGGCGAAGTTGGTCTGTTTGCTCGGAGGACTTTCCTCCTTCTTGGCTTCGGTCCTGAAGCCGAGACCCAGCTGTCTCAGCTAGTCAGTGAACACGGAGGTCGAGTCCTGGCGGGCCGTAGCAGAGCTGTGGCTGACTATGCAGTTGTCCCGCTGTTGGGCTGTCCAGTGGAGGCCACTGTGGATGAGGTTGTCACCGATACATGGCTGGTACGGTTCCAGATACACAGCTGATAAGACACATTTCATTCATGCATATCACTGTCAGTCCCACTCATTTATTTTGTGTACAGTTTTGATCTCTTTGTTTCTCTCATTTCTCATTTTGTCAGGCCATGTGCGTGGAGAACGAGTGTGTCCTGCAGCTGTCCTCTAATCCCCTATTCACCCCCGTCGCTGTGATGGAGGGCCGCTCTCCTCTCAGAGGTTGCGTTCTCTCCGTCAGTCAGTTCACAGGAGCAGAGAGAGAGTCCTTGGTGGACCTGGCCAAGCATCTCGGAGCCAAGTAGGGACCTTGCACTGAACTCTCAAACACACACATTATAGATAAACATCTGCACGACGTGATGTTTTGTTTTTGCTTCTGAATGACCTTCTGCAGTGTTGAGGATTACTTTGTGCGCTTGGCCAACCAGAAGAAGGGCATGCTGGCCAGCACACATCTGGTCCTGCAAACCCCTGAAGGCACCAAATACCAAGCGGCAAAGAAATGGGGGCTGCCCGCAGTCACAATGCACTGGATACTCCAGTCAGCCATGCGTGGCCAGAAGGCGCCAGAGGAGCGTTACCTGGTCGATCGACCGCTGTCTCCAGGTTTGGATAATTCTGACTCACTCAGGTATTATGACTTGAACAAACTGCCACAGATTATTTGTGTTTCCCTCTTTTACAGAGAGAGATGATGAGAGTTTTGTTGGAGGTTCCCAGAAGCCAGCAATGCCTTCTCTGACACGTTTGTCTCCTGAGATCGCCTTGCTTGGCCCTCAGTGTGGCAAGGCCGTGACCCCACTAGATTTAGATAGATTCCAGAGCAAAGTCTTCAAGTCAGTGCTGGACCACATGAAGCCTAAAGAGGACACAGGCACACCCACTCTTGGGGGCGAAGGTGGCAGAAGGAAGCAACTCCAGAAGGAGCCTGTCCAACTGGACACTCCCTCTCGCTTCCTCAGCAGAGACCAGCGCTTTAAACTGTCATTCAACGTCAAGGTCAAACATGCAAATGGCAGCATTTCGTACCTGTGTACAAACCTGTGCTGGATCTTTTCTTGATTGTAGTCCTTTTTGTTGTTCAGGAGGCACTGGGAGATTTAGAAACTCCAGGAGGAAAATCCCTCACCAGGGAACGGGTGGAGACTCCACTAACCGAAGTCATCAATCGGAATCGGAATGTGGCTCTGGCTAATAGCACTCGCGGTCGCGCTACAGACATACAAGCCCTCTCTGCAAGCCCCCAGCTCAAAACAAGCAAGCAAGAGGTAAGTATTTAAAAAAAAAAAGATAATAATATTCCAGAAATAATTTCTCTGTCCACACATTCGAACAAAAGGATGTCATCTATTCTTCAAGGAAGAAGCTCCTAAAGTCCAAGAAAAGGAACCCGATGTACTCAGCGGAGTTGTCATCTGTGTGGGAAAGAAGCTGAGCAAGATTCAGGACGAATTATATGCCGTTGCCGCTTCACTTGGAGCAGACTTCAGGTAGATGGTCACATCACGGCAAACCCCAAAAAAAGTATTTTTGTGCAGATGCACTTGGAAACTCTTGACAGGGATTGAAGTTCAGGTCAGGTTTTGCGCAAGATGCCAAATTCTCCTCATTTGTGTTCAGGTGGACGTGTGACGACTCGGTGACCCACTTCATCTACCAGGGCCGTATGGGGGACAACAGTCGGGAGTACAAAGCTGTGAAGGAGCGAGGGATCCATATGGTGTCCCCACACTGGCTGCACACTGTGCGTCTGTCTCCCAACACTGTCACAGGGCCTCTCTTTTTAAGTCTTGTCTCCTCACCCATTGTGTCTTTGTTTCTGCCAGTGTGCAGAGGAGCAAAAGCATGTGCCAGAGTCTCTGTATCCTTTCACCTACAACCCTAAGATGTCCCTGACACTCAGCCAGGTACCGAGCTGCTCTCAGATGTCTCCACCCTCCACACGAACCCAGCGCAGAGACAAGACACCAGACCAGCATGACGAGGTTTGTCTCTGTTTTGCTCGTGTCGTGTCCGCAGCTTGTCAGGATTCTGAGACAGGTCGCTGTGTGAATCCTCTGCACACTTCATGATGGATGTTGTCTCTAAGTCACACTTCCTCGTTTTGTAGTTTGAGTTCAGCCGCAAAGAATACTCCAGACCTCTGAACTGTCCGAGTGCCGGTGATAAAAGTGAGGAGGAGGAAGGGACCAGTCCCACGGAGAGAAAAGGTCGGTGTCATATCATCCACAGGATCATCACCTCGTGTCTGGAAAGAGGTGACTGATCGACTGGGGGTGGATGTTTCAGAATGCACTATCATGAGAGAGACTCTGCAGCGACAGCTGAAGGAGATTATGTCGGCCACCAAGCTCACAACAGGCAGGCGCTCCTCAGCCAGACTCAAACACTTGGACTCCGGCGAATCCGACTCGGACCCGCACACTCCGGAAGGCTCCCGCATGGGACGCATTGGGTGCAGACGGACTTTAGAAGCTCTCAGGTAATAGCTGATGAAGTTCACTCTCACACTGCTACCATCTTGGCTGACTGTTGGACGCCCATTTTCTCGTACCGCAGGGTACCGAGAGAAACGGCCATGGACGTCAACACTGAGCCATCCCAAAGTGAGCAGATAGTTTGGGATGATCCCACAGCCAGAGAGGAGAGGGCCAAGCTGGCTGATAATCTGCAGTGGCCCAGAAGCCCTGCTCGACACTCGGACCTAGTAGCCCTTCCACCCGCCCCCAGCGCAACAGAGTTCAGGGACTCCATGACTGACTCAGAGCTTGTGGAGATGGGTAAGAGACCAGCCGAGCCTCCTCACTCTATATTAGAAGAGAGGTGTTCTCCAAGGTGTACCAACTTCTCTTTTCTGGTTGAAAAGATCGCAGTGGTGCGTGTTTATCGTCATATTGTATTTGTGTTATTCCTCCAACTTCACATAGTCTAAACTAGCATAGAAAACAACAAGCAAAGTAATACATCCAGTTCTTTTTTTTCTGAGTTCTAGTATTCTGAACTCTGTGCTCTTCGTCTTCCCAGCTGCTTGTGAAGTCATCGACCAGCAGATGGCTCAGAGGGTCAAGACATCTGAGGTGGAGAGAGTGGAGAGCGATCTCCTCACGCCCGAGGCCCCCAGCATTGCCTTCCCCCTCCCAAACCCCCCTGTCCCTGCAGAGCCACAGGTGAAATCAGACTGAAAACCCAGCATTCTCTTAAAATTGCCGCAATGTCATGTGTGCTTTCAACTTACATATTCATTGTGGTTACTACAATCATATAGGATGAAAAAAAGAAGACACCCCCACGGTTCCATCTGTCTTCTCTCAGCCCTCAGGAACGCATCGACTATAGCCACCTGATAGAAGAGCTGGGTGAGTCTCACCTGACCGCCTCAATTTAATCAGGCTGCAGCGTATGACTTGAATTTAGAGAATCAAATCCCTCACCGTCAAAAAGGAACATCTGCCGCTCCAGCTTAATGTTTGACTGGCTACAGTGATGAAGACTTGCTGACAGCTACTGATAAAGTGATCATACATTTGTGATATTCGGGTCCACCATTGGTTGAAGGCTGCATTTGTCCCCATGACCCTGTAGGTGGCGTATTCCTGGAACAACAGTTTTTCGATCCCAGCTGCACCCACATCATCGTCGGCACCCCCCTGAGGAATGAGAAGTTTCTTGCAGCAATGGCGGCTGGGAAATGGATCCTGCATCGTTCGTATCTGGAAGCCTGTCGCTGCGCTGGTCATTTCATCCAGGTTAGCACCTCCACAGCTTTGTCCTTTCTCAAAACACATTCTACTTAAAAATGTTTCAGAGAGAAGGGCAGAAATCCCACAAATACTGAGCAGTGGCCCATATTCGAGTGACATAGGTAAAGCTCAATGATTGTGTTTACACAATGTGTTTATCTCTTTCCAGGAGGAGGATTTTGAGTGGGGGAGTAGCTCCATTCTAGATGCTCTTCCCTCCATCACCTCCCAGCAGAAGAGGCTAGCACTGGCTGCCATGCACTGGAGGAAATCTCTGCAGGGACAGCCGCAGGGAGAGGTAACAACTCGTGCACACAGGGGTGGATGTTGCTGTCGCCTTTGCAATCTCACTCTCCATACGTCCTATTGTGTTTTTTGTCCTTCTCCTTTTCCAGGGAGCCTTCAGCGGATGGACAGTCATGCTGAACATTGACCAGAGCAGAGAGTCGGGGTTTAAACGTCTACTGCAGTCTGGTGGAGCGAAGGTTGCTACTTTTATTTAGGCTCAGCTCTCCTCCACCATTAACTTAAATTGAATTTAATATGACGGCACATGCACATTAAGACAAACGTCACTGTGGGACTTAATGCAACAATTAATCCTAATTAAGGCAAACGAGCTCCATCCTTAAAAAAATTCTACAATTTGACGGATATTGTACTATAACCTGTTTTCTGTAAATGATGCAATCCTCTTCAACATCTCTCAGGTATTGCCCAGTCCCTCCGTGAGCCTGTACAAGGAAACCACTCACCTGTTTGCCGACTTCACTCGGTTGAAGCCTGGAGATTTCCGCGTCAACGTGGCTGAAGCTGCGTCCAGAGGCATCAAATGCCTCAAACCGGAGTATATTGCCGACTACCTCATGCAGGTTAGCAGAGCGTAGCACAGCAATCATTACTGCACGGCCAGGCATTCCAGGCTGTTCCGTTGGGCTTTGCTTCCACCCAGACAGATTCAGTTGTTAGAAAACTGCATCATTTGGAAATATTTGGCTCAACTTTCAATGTGCTGTAATGTTAGTAAATCCAGCAGCTTTGCTGACATAGAGTAGATGATGAAATATGGGGTTTAATGTGTTTTGAAGAATACCATGTGCCATGTCCTATCATGGACTAAAGACAGTGTATCAGGGACATGGGCTGGCCTGTGCTTTCATGCTACCCAATATCAAGTACAGCTCGCTGCTCCAACAAATGTCAGAGAACAGGATGTTCCTTTTAATAATGACACTGCTGCCTCTGTCCTTTCAGGAGCCCGCACCAGTCGTAGAGCTGTACTACCTGAGCGAAGCGCAGCCGGAGGAGAACCCGGACACGTCGTCACGCAAACGCAAGGCAGCACCCAACTCCCTCTCGCTGAAGAAGAGCCGCCTGAACTGAAATATACTGTACAGTCACATTAGCGCCCGACTCATCCGATTATCGTCTATCAAAATCTGTGAACGTACTTTTTCATGCAAATGCCTCAGAGTTTATAATATTTACAATTCAAAATAAACATAAATGTAGTATTTGTGGTGTCAGTGTAAGATATGCACCATTGCACATCACAGCTGGCTGAGGCAGGACAGACTGAACACAGCAGAAGATGCTGAGTCACGGTGTGTAATGCGGTGCATTGCTCCACATTGGCCTTTAGTGGGCGCTATGCTCCTATTGATGGTTGGTCCGATTTTATTGCACAGCATAACCGTGGAGGTAAAAATGGTTTTCAGAGTAATGGGTAGATACATTCGTTTTTCAGACCATCACCTCCCTTATTTTTACTCTGGATCATGACCTTTGGTGCTTATGCTCACTTAATTGCGGTCTAAGATTTTCTTAATCTCTTCTACACTTACAATCGAATTTGATGATTGATTTTTTTTAATGTTTCTGCTGCTGCTGCTGCTCCGGCATTCTGCACTGTCTCAGAGACAAATAGATCAGCTGTCGTATATCTACTGGACCCCGCTTGTCCCCTCCAGCCTGCATGCAGCCATGAGGTCCAGTGCCCGGTGTGCGTTGATGGTTCGCCTCTCTCAGTTGTAAAGAGCATTCCAGCCCTTTGTGATTAATGCCAGCGGGGGGGACATCTAGAGAGATCTAGACTTCAGTGACGGGCATGAATTGATTTAGAATGAAAATGCTATTTGTTCGCAGCAGAATTTGGTGACCGACAGTAACCTTGTATTTGGGGTTTTTTGCGATTAATACGAATTAATTGGTCATACAAAATAAGTGAAGCACGGTATATCAGGATTACGATACGACTAGTATTTAGACCAGCACCTTGCCTATGAGGAAAATGTTGTATTTTCGGTGTATGATCATTCAAAAATGAGTGATCACCATACTACCAGAACTACTTCTACTCGCAAAGATACGCAGTTTACAAACACGTCTTCGCCCTGTGACACTATTTCAGACCAACTTGACTCGAAAACACTGTTTTTTTTTTTAACACCCATCCGCGTTCTGACAGCAGTGTGAGCGGCACGGAAGATGTTCTCAGTGCGTCTGTCAATGAGGATTTACGGTTTCTCATCAACAGGTGTCCGACGGACGCGGGTCGTGGTGTGTCGCTGTCCGGTCCACTGAGATGGAGT
>OMPJ01022392.1:2933-25080 GCA_900312935.1 Carapus acus
CTCCGCGTTCAGGCTGCTGCTCAGCAGGGACGGGACCTGCCGCACAGCAGGGGACAGAAACGAAAATGAAGATGAAAAATCAGCCTGCGGCAAACACCCAGCCCCCCCACAACACACCCCACCAGAGGGGACCCAACTGACCCTTCCTGGACAGGCGGTGGACAGCTTGTGCAGAGACTGGGCCAGGAGGATCTTGGGGTTGCAGACGGCGTTCCCGATGGGGTCGTGCTCCTTCTTCCCGGCGAAGGCCAGCTGGGAGAAGGCCGTCTGGTAGCCCGGCGTGTCCTCGATGTCGATGAAGTGCTCGTCGTCTGGGATGCTGTCGTCCTCGGGCAGCTCGAAGAGGCCGATGAGGGCCTGGAGGAGAGGGGTCCTGACACACACACACACACACACAAACACACACACAGTTAAGACAGCAGGCACGCCGTGCAAGAATAGCAACAAATTTTAAAAACCATTCAACAGAAAGACACACGGTCACCACATAATGTTCTACATCACACCACTATTTACCAGTATTTGGTGTACTCGGTGTCCATCATGGCCGGACACTCGGTCAGAATCTTGGTGATGCCGACGGCACAGATCTTCTTCTCCACTGTTCCCGACACCTTCTGAAGCTCTGGGATGATGATTTTCTCCAGCACCATGGCAAACATTCTGGGACAAGAAGGCAAAAACGGTCACTACACACACACACACATTGAAGACCGCCTGGGGCAGCCAGTCCATCACTCACTTGAGCTGGATGCTGTCCAAGATCTCCTGCAGTGCGATGGCTCCATATTTGACACAATACAAATTGATGAAGACCAGAAAACCTGAGAGAGAGAGAAAGGAATCAGGAGGCGTGTCCACAGAGGGAGAAGGCCACAGGCTCCGTGCCGTGAGCAGGCCCACGCTCAGCCGCTCCAGACAGAGGAGAAGGCGGCCGCACTTACTTTTGATGAACTTGGTGGTCTTGGAGCTCTGTAGCCTCTGGAAGAGCAGTATGTAGATCTGTTTCCTGTACTGGGTGATGGATTCCCTGGCGGAGGACAAAGACACGTCAACCAAATCAAGGTCAGCAGGCACGTGCAGCCATTCCAGCGCTGCCTTGTCAGTGCTGGGAGAGGGGGGGCGGCTCACGGGGGCATGTGCTCGATGATGCTGTTGAGCAGGTAGAAGCCTTGGTGGTCGTTGGCCTTGGAGGCGATCAGCTTCTGGAAAACTCCCAGCAGGCCCGGCTGAGGAGGAGGGGACGCAGGTTAGAAAGACTGAAAAAGCCAGAGCAGGGGGGAAACTACATCATCTCCATCTCGCCTCCACTTACGATTTTGTCTGCGGCCGAGGTGGCGATGGTGGCGCCCCCTTTCTCCAGGTAGGCCTGGAGCAGGCGCACCAGGGGCGGGATGTTCCCCGTCCGCTCCCACAGCACAGGCTGCAGCAGGTGTGGGAACAAGGCCAGGTAGGACGCGGGGATGGAGTTGGCGTGGATCTCCAGGAGGAGGGACATCACTTGGAACACATACGGGAGGAACTCTGGAGGCAACGACACGCAGATGAGAGTGACGCTCCAGCATGTCCGCCGTGTTCTCAAGAGGGCCACAGAGACGCCGACGCACCCTGGACATCGTTCTGAAGGATCTCGGTGAAGACGGGGAAGAGGGCCTCCTCAAAGCTGCCCACCGTGGAGGGGTTGGCCTTGCAGGTGATGCGCACGGACAAGCACAGGGACTCAAATAGGTAGTGGTTGAAGTGAGGTTTGCTGGGATTCTAAAAAAAAAAGGTCAGACAGGCAGAATTAGAACAGTCAGAAAGAGCCAAAGGACAGAGCAAGCAAAGATCAAGTCAGTTCATCTGGTGTGTGTCTGACCGCTGCTGCTCACCTTGCTGACTAGGAGGAGCTTGTGAGTCAGCTGACCGATCAGAGTGGGAACGTAAGGAACGATGGCCTCCTGCAGGAGCGAGAAGCTGCGCATGATGGCTGAGGAAGAGGACACAAGAAGGACAAAAGACATTTAATTAGAGAACATTAGAGAGACAAACAAAAGCTTAGGCACGTGAGGACGACGGCACCATCAAATCTACCTTTCATGATGTACTCGTTCTCCGAGGACCCGGGCAGAGCCAAAGCCTTGAACAGATGGTTGAGCAGCTGCTCGGTGAAAGGTGCCATTTCTGCAGAGGTGATGCTGCAAAACAGAAGTGCAGCTCCATCAGCTATCAGCTCCATCAGCCACAAGCTCCATCAGCCTGGTGACTGGAGGAGCTGCGAGTGTGCACACATGCCTGACTGCCTCAATCTTAGGAACTTATGCAGGAACATCAGTCAAATGTTGGAAAATACAGCAGGGGTGCAGACTCACAGCGTGGAGTTGTTGGTGCCCCTCATGGTGAAGAACCTCTCCAGGGCGTGGGCTGCGTAGGTGTGTTCCACGGTGCTCTCGGCCTGCAGGTGAGCGATGAGCAGGGGCACGGCCTGCAGCAGCTGCTCCTTGGGAAGCTGAGAGGAGAGAGAGCGCAGTGAGCACAGAGGTGGCACGGGCGCCATCACGGGGCCGGGAGGCCGTCGAGCTCCTACCTGGCTGCGGAAGATCATGACGTACTTGATGGCGTCTGCCTTCAGGACAGGGAACTCGTTAACTGCAGCGGGAGGAAGCAGTCGGTCAATCAACTCATCTGACTGTGTTGTTTGACTGTGCATTACATTCAAAAGTCACACAGACAATAAAATAACTGCTACAATGGAGAGACATGTATTTATCCATGTGACCCGTAGATAGATACTGACATGAGTAAAAGATATGTGATTAGATACACAGTGGCTGGTGAGCATACACAGCTAAATCACACTCTACTTACTGTTTGATGACTTCAAATCTGGGAGGATGTGATTCAGACAGAATTCAGTCAGATTCACTAACTCGTTGGCTTGTGTTATTCCGTGCTGCAGAGACAAAAGCAGGACCACCTCAGAGGTCTGTGTGCACTCTTGTGAATGAGCCCTGGACACTCTTCGATCAGCTCTACCTTCTGTGTCTGGGCCTTTGACGCCAACGAGGTGACCAGGTAGATTGCAGCGTCTTTGTGCTTCCAGTTCTCTTGAGGGTTCTTGGCGTACTCCGCTAACATGGAGTTGACATAGCCGGAGAAGATGGTGGTGACAGGTCCCTCGAAGAACTTGCACAGGCCTCTCACCAGGTCGCACGCAGCCCGCCGCCGTGTGTCGATATCTACGGGGGGCCGGGAACAGGGACGTCACCGAGCGGGACCTCAGTGCGTTAATTGTCCACGTTAGGCGATCTTTACCAGAGCCCTCCAGGTCCCTCCTGATGTACTCCTCGGAATTATCCTCAAAGGCCTCTTCGTCTGCACCTGAGCGGACACTGCAGGTCGGCGTCACACGGCACACACATGCTCCTGACACTGTTGCAACGCTGACCACAAAAATTAAACCAAAAACTTACTTCTGAACTCCATGTTTGGCACGATGACCTTCTCGCATATGCTCGTCAGTGTGTTCTGGTCCTCAAACAAGTATTTGTAATGAGGCCTCTCACACACCGACGCCAGGAACTGGATGGCATTGCTCACCAGCTACAATAAACATGAAATTTGTGCTCAGAGAACAGAGGAAACCAAAGCGTGGGCACATGCTGCAGGCGGCACAGGACGCTCACCAAATCGTACTTGACTTCCTGGCCTGTAGACACCAGGAGGTTCCAGATAGCCGTGACAAACTCTGGCAGGTACGGCTGGAACTCCTCGTCGTACTTCTGAGCGTAGAGAGCGGCGTTGTCACAGATCTGAGACTTGAGGAGCTCCAGGAGCCCGGCCTCCTCCTCATCCTGAGGATCAGGGAAAAAAAGCAGGTGAGATGACACCTCGCTAAACAGAGGCTGCTAAATGGCCTCAAAGCTGCTGAGGACGCTAATACTCACATCTGTTTGTAGGAGCTTGTTGTCAAGAGTCAGCAGCGCATGGAAATTGGTCATCCAGGTCTTCATGTTGTCCTCAAAAAACTCTGGAAGGTCCTGTGGCGCAAGAGAATAGGTCCAGAGGTTCAGTCCAGAATCAGTCCACTCATCCATTATGATCCGACCAGCCAGGCCAGGATGGCTGTGGCAGCAGACCTGCTGTTTCAGCGTTTCTCACAGAAACTCCAAGTGATGTGGGAGAAGAGCTGACCTGAAAGTTTAGACTGTAGAAGAGCTTGGATATCAGCGTGAGCGAGGAAAAAAGGACCTTCAGCACGTTGACGTCCGTCGCATGGGTCTGACACAACTCTATTGTGGCCTGGAACAAAAAAAAAAAAAAGGGAAATCACCCATGTGTAATGTTGTGCGTGACCTCCACCATGACTGATGACTAAGACGTTGGACAACATGATGAGGCAAAGTACATGAAGCTGAGGTATAAACGTGTTCAGCGCCACAAACCTTGAAGAGCTCGGTGAGGGGGAGGGCGAAGGTGTCCAGCACCAGCTTGATCTCTGACCACAGCTCGTTGGATTTGAACTCATGGCGGTACCTTGTAAAAAACAAACAAAATGCACTCTGCATTAGCTACATAACATTCCAAACATTTGACAGAGGAGAGACTGAGCAGTACCGCTTGAAGAGCGAATGAGCTGTCCGCAGGACTCCGTTGATGATGTGGAAATCGCCACTCCTGAAACGTGTCACCATTTCAGTGAGGAGATCGGGCCACTTCTGAGGAAAGTCCTCCCTCCCGATGATGCTGATGGCGTCGCTGAGCTGAGGGGTGGCAGAGGAGAACACGTGCGGTTAACTGGCCAGGCTTCTTTTATGGTCTGCAAACACCCATCCCAAAATCAGCTACAGATGAGGTACCTGCTTCTGAATCTGCTCTGGGCTACTCAGCATCAGATTTATGATGTTGGCTTTGATTGTTGTTCGGTCCTGGTCGGAGATTTTATTTGGTTCATCTTCAACCTTGAGAGAAAAAAAGGGATCAGAAACATCAGCAAGAAATAACATCAGTGTGGAGTAGTGCACATCAACTACATTGCAGGTCATGAATTTGCAGCAAAACTCACAATGCGCCAGTTCCTTTTGATGTAGTTTTTGAATGTGACGGCAGCACAGACCCTTATCACATTGTCTTGAGACTTCTCCAGCAGAGTAAGAAGTAACAGAGGATAGTTCTGGTTCCCCTCCACAGATTCAAGAAACTTTTCAGCTTTGAAAAAAACAAAGAATCAAAGATTATTCCCAGAGTCAGAAATATGAAGTGAGAAGTGGCAAAGTCTTACAACAAAAGGAATGTTACCTGGGCGCCTCACTGCTGGATCTGGGTCCAGAGTTTTTCGAAGAAACTCTGTGAGCGTTTGTAGGTTGGCATCGTTCAAATCCATGTCTGCAGCAACTGAGAAGAAGATGATATTAAAATGCTCTCCTTGAAATACAACAGTTACAGCAGCGTTACAGGAACAATTGATGAGGCTGGATGACTGAACGACCAAACAACACGAATTCCTGTAATCTCGGAAATCTGATTCAACCAACTAATGTGACTATGCAGTTGTGGTCCAAATGCTGAGGTGTCTATGAGCAAGGTGCCGACTCCCCCTCACAATTACTCTGCCTACAAAACGATCTACGATTATAAACTCAGCAACTGCAAAGTGAGCAATAGTCTAGATACATGAAACAATAAAAGCCACACGCGAATTTCTGAAATAATCCGTAGCTTCTGTCTGTAGCTACGTAGCAGTTCGGTGTGTTGGCTAGTTAGCCTGCTAGCTGTACATGTGACGTCACGACGTGACTTCAGCCCAGACGAAAGGATTTAGCACATATCTATTTACAAAGAGGCTGAAAAGTTATACTTTGATAACGCTGAGTAGTAATTCCTTGAACATGTTAGAAACAAACACTCAATGATACAAACACCGCCGCGGAAAGTAACATTAACAATGAGACTCAGTAGCCAGCGCCTGCTGAGCCAACCTGTTAGCTAGGAAGCTAGCCTGCTAACGTCGTTTATGCAGCGCTAAGCTAACTCCCAACTTTACAGGTTGACTCTGATAAAGCTGCGGCAGCCGCCTAGACTGGGGTGCCCCGAAATGTTGGTGTAAACGTGCTGGTTCGGCCGAGAGGTACCGCCGGGCGGCCTTACCTCGGCTAACGTGGGGGTAGGATGGAGGAGCACGACCGTGCCGTCTCGTTCCAGCTTTCAAATGTCTGAAGCGGAGAAAAGTACGCGGCAAGTTCACGGCGCATGCGCTCTGGGCGCAGGGAAAGTAGGTCAGACACGCCCCCCCTGAGTGTCTGCCAGGTGATTTCATCAAATCCAATCAACAGCACAATAGAAGTTTTTCACACCAACGGGTGAGATGCCGTGACGTCAACAGATTTTCAGAACAACATTATAATGAAACGATTACCCATAGTGTTAGTCATACTATTACAACTGACACTGTTTATACTACTTCTACAACTACTAACATTAGGATGAAGAGCAAGGCAAAGAAAAGGATGACCCAAAGGTACAAAAAAATAAATACAAAATGTATTTTGTATACAAAATAAATGAATAAATACAATAAATAAAATAAATCTGAGATAAATAAATCAGTCCTTCTATCAGTACTAAGGTCCGTGGTGAAGGGAGGAAAGATGATGACAATTCGAAGGGCCCAGAGCCCACAAGGGCCCACACTGAGAAAAAAAGTGGTAATGAATGGGGTACACCAATATTCTCTCAGGAGGTCCACAATTCCTAGCAACCGCCCTGCTGGTACTACCAATGACCGTTGGAGGAGTGCCACAACTGTCCTTGTCTGGGGATGTAGCTCAGTGGTAGAGCGCCTGCTTCGCATGCAGGATGTCCTGGGTTCAATCCCCAGCATCTCCATCTTGTGCGAGTCTCACCTCATTTTGGGGCAGTAGGGGACCTTGTCTGCGGACCAGTTCAAGTGTCGACAAAAGGGTCTGGTGACTGGAGTGACTGAAGTTCGCTTAGGAACACCACTCACATGTGCAACCCCCTCACTCTGGGGTCTCTCCTCCACTGCTTGTCTTGGTTGTAAAATAAAGTGTGCAATTTTTTGCCTGTAAAAACTCAATTTCCCTTCAGGGATGAATAAATTGTATCTTCTTCTTCTTCCTCTTCAGTCTCAGTGTGAGAAAACTGTGGTTCAGAAATGTGAATAAACAATCAACAAGTCCAGACAAGAATACATTTTATTGTTAATGTTATGGTGGTCAGAACGGCATCACACACACAAATGACAAAACTGTGTGAAAATGTATCTGCATGTGTTTGAGTAGTTTGTTATCATACACCTACATGCCATGACCACTAACACCAACATAGTAAATATTTATGAAAGTCATTCAAATTCATTGGTCACATTCTCTTACAGAGAGGTCAAAAGTCGTCCTCAGTAACAGGAAGGTCAGCATCACAACACTATACCTAAAACATCAAGCAGCTTTGACAGAATGTGCAGCTCATAATGGTCCGAACAAACATAAAGTGAAGTTTTTTTTAGTGAGCGTAACCCTCTCCTGTTTGACAGGTCGGGCGTCAGAGGCTCAGAGCAGACACACACGCTGCCTACAGGTTGTGCATCTGACGGATATTTAAGGTGTCCCGCAGCATCAAGTCACGCAGTCTCCAAAGTGCATCGGCCATGGTTTTGTGGGCTCCCTTGCTCTTGAGCCAGTGCGACGGTAATCTGCTCTCCTGCTCCTTTGTCAGACGTACATCTTTCTTTTTGACT
Source organism: Carapus acus (assembly GCA_900312935.1). Classification (NCBI taxonomy): domain Eukaryota; kingdom Metazoa; phylum Chordata; class Actinopteri; order Ophidiiformes; family Carapidae; genus Carapus; species Carapus acus. The sequence goes on from OMPJ01022392.1 coordinate 10,669, forward strand.
GCCAAAAGCACAAACAAAACAAATGAACAAACAACTGATCTCCAAAAGAGTTATGATCTCATACACTCTGTATCGCTCTGAGCTGTTAGGCCTTTGATTTCCTGCATTGCCAGATCAATGGGTCAATAAAGTACCTGCCTACAAAAAAGGGGAAGACTCACCTGTGAGGGCTTGGTCCCACTTGCTGACAGTGGAGGATTCTGCATTAAGACCCTCGATGTATTTCAGATAAGCCTCCGAGTGCAGCAGCCGCTGAGACCTGGGGGGTGGGGACACAAAGACCGGCGTGGACGGCTGTTGGAGCGCAGGCTGTCCCGTTTGGCCTTGGCCTGGGTACGGCGGCGGGGCTTGCTGTCCTGGACCTCCCATCTGCAGAGAGGGCATCAGAATGAGATGGACACAGACTTACAGGCCTCCCCTTTACCTCAGAGACACACAAGGAAAAAACAGATGACGCTTTCTCCCACTTAGTCTGATGTTGTAGCTACTTTCTGGCCAACACAGTACTTTTAAACACAGGTTGTTTATGCAGTCTTTACCTGAGACCCATGCACGTTTCCTGCGCCTGGGCCACCTCCCATGCCGTTGACACCTATGAAGACATTGTGTGTCACCACTGCATGAAAAAGAGTAGTGCTCCCTCAGACAGTAGTAATACTTCCCAAATGTGAAATCACTTCTTCAAGAAAAATCTGTCATTGATTGCAAGTGGTCCCACACTCAATATTCATATACAATGTTACCACAATAATTCATACTACTACTCTCAGTTGTTACTGGGCTCCAATCAAGTCCCACAGCACAGTGGCAAGCTGGCCATGATGATGAGGGGGCGCTCTGTCTGGCCCTCTCAAGCACCCATCAAGCATTCCCATGTGGGGTACCTGTTCTCGGGGAAGCGTGATGGTGTGACGCCCTGTCACGTTCCTGCTGCTCGGCCACTTTAGCTGCTCGCTCTGCAACGCAAGGAGGGAAGGAAGCATGTGGAGCAACAAATCAAAGGAGAGCAGAGTGCGACCGGCTCCGTCTCATTCCCGACCTTCGTACTCTGCTTTTTTGGAGCTCTCCAAGTTCCTCCATTCCGTGCCGACGAGGCGGCTGAGCTCCCCGAAGGAGAAGTCGGGGTGCTGGGCCTTGATGACGGCGCGCATCTCGCTGCTGAAGAGGATGTAGCCGCTCATGTTGATCTTCCGCTTGGAGCCCTCTTTCTTGGAGAGGCCCTTGATGGACTTTGGGGCAGACTAAGAAAAGCATTCACAGAAATGGTCCACCTCACCTTTCCCACCTGGGGAAAAGCTAGTGGGTGGGAGCTGCCCAGGCTGACCTGTGGTGGCGTGTAGGGCATCATATCCATGTCGCTGCACAGCGAGCTTTGAGCGGCAGGCAGAGACTGGTCGCCCAGCTCTCCATCGTCCTCCCCGAGATCTTCCAGCTCCTCGTCCGTCATGTCGGCAAACTTTGCCTCCAGTTCTTCAATTTTGCGGTCCAGAAGAGGAGACGGTTCCTTCTGGGGCACAATGAGCTTCCTGTTTGTAGAGGGTCAATTTCCGGCCATCAGACGATTTCTGGCTCAGCGGAGCAACTGAAGAGAGCGATGGCTGCTCACCTGAAGTAGTAGATCTCGTCCTCCAGCACCTTCCCCGACAGTGAGAAGCGCTTGAGACCTTTGAACTTCTTCATCAGCTTTTCACTCTCAATGTAGCGGCTCTCGCACAGCAGGACGTCCTCCTCAGGCACCTCCGTTTGCCGACACGACAGGTAGTCCTTGAAGGAGGACACTACACATTTCCCTGCCAAATGAAAAAGGAGACTTAGTAGTTAGTCGTGTTTCATCTCCGTGGTCAGCGTGCACGGCTGGTTACCTATGATGCACGTCATGGGGCAGGTCTCCTCCAGGTTGCTGAGGAACACTTCCTTCTTGTAGAACATCTTGGTGGGCTCGTGCTCCGTCTCCTCCGGATGGATGAAGATGGGGCCGAAAAAGTATCCGGCTCCGTCTCGCATCCACATCTTCTCGATCCTGCTCGGTGCAAAGACAAGGTCACTTTTTGGTGGACAGGGGTCAAGTTCTGCAAAAGCACCACACCAGCGCACATCTTGGAAATGTTTCGCATTTCTGCCTGAATCTGAGCTGACAAAAGCTGCTGTTCTTCACCAGTGAGGAAATTCCAAACATAGTTCTACCAACCAACAGGAGCAAAGAGGAGTGAGGGATCACGTGAATGCTGGATTTCCTCGCTGTCAACAAGGATGGTGCTCTTCTACGCCATTGCTACATATTGCAAAGCCACCTCCTCAAATTAAAACATTGCAGTATGGTACCTGCCCACACGGTGGCGCACTAGCCGATGGGAGCCAATGTAGACGCAGTCTCCCACTTTGAGCCAAAGGCTGTTGTAACAGAGCTGCTCGTAGTACTGACAGCCGGGCTCACCGTTGGTCACGTCCAGAGGCACGTCTTCCCTCTCCTACAAGGGCACACACACACACACACGCGCACACACACGCGCGCACACACGGCTCCTGGATGCCTCACTTTTGTGTAAACGGCGTCATGTTCCATCAAAAGCAGCTTCCTCTTACCTTGTCAGTGATAGAATCTTCCACTTTGGTCTCCTCCGAGTTTTCCTGTTTCTCCTCCTGTTTGGGGGCAAACATGGAGGCCACACGGACTACAGGAAGGGGGACCTCTCTGGGAACAAACTTAATGGAGCTCAGCGGCATGGCCCACATCTTGATCTTCTTGAAGGACTTTGACTTGGCGGAGTAGCGCGACTCGCAGACGTAGACGTCTTCCACTCTGAAGCCTTCTGGGTGGAGCTTGAAGTACTCCTGTGAATGCAGGGAGCAGAGAGAGAGTTCAGCCTTACCTTTGCCTGCTCCTCATCACTGTGACTTGCCACTTCAACACCGAGAGGAAACGGAGTCCACCTTCACAAACATGACCACGCATTTGCCAAGAATCTTGCTGACTGGAGCTTTGTTGTAGTAGTCGCTCTTGAACACCTCCTTCTCCAGGAACTTCCTGGTGGCCAGATGAAAGGTCTCGTTGGGCCTGTAGAACCAGCAGCCGTAGAGCCACTTCTCACCTGCGTACATGGGGAGCTCCACATTAGACCGGCTCACCACGCTCCCAGACAAGGAGCTGCTGCAGTGTGAATGAAGGACTTTCCTCCTGGAGTGAGGGCTGATACCTGTGTCGTCCTCCCACAGCCGCTCGATGTAGATGATGTGGGGCTGCAGGTTGGGCTCTGCCGGCTCCACGTAGACGTAGTCCCCCACGTGGTACATGCTGTCCTTGAAGCTGCAGTCCTGGCTGTACGTGCGCTGCACGTTGGACTGCCAGGCCCCCCCGCCGGAGTCCTCCCTCTTCTCAGCCTCTAGAAATGGACAAGGCCTTCAGTGAAAGGCCTGCGTGAAGCCGAAGCCGGCGAGTGTTTGCTGGCGTACCGCGTTTCTCCTCTTCCCTCTTGATCTTGTCCTCCTCAAACTCCTTGGGCAGCTTCTCCTTCTTCTCTTTCTCCACGTCGCCGTGGAGATGTTTGGACGTGTAGCTGAGCGCCGGAGACATCAGGATCTCTCCGTTCTTGCACAGCTCGTCCCTGATGCGGATGAGGAAATGCTGAAGTTCCACAGAATCCTCGAATATCTCAGAATCTGTCCTGTAACAAAGGTGGTGCGGCAATGGATGAGAAAAGTAACGGTCAAACAATAATTGGCGGTGGTCAGTTTGTCACCTGTGCATCCGTCTGGCCTTCTCCAGCACCTCGAACATGTGGTCCTGAAACACGTCCAGCCTCTTGTAGCGCCCCTGGTCCACGTTGCTCCTTATGATGTCGAAGTGGAGAGCGGGCTTCTCGGGGTAGGTCGGATCCAGAGCGGGAATCTCGGCCAGCGAGTCGCTGTAGCAGCGGCCCTCGTCGTCCTGGTGGCCCATCACCGACACGAAGAGGCTGCGGATGAGCTCCTGGATGAGGCGCGGGACGTCGGGCAGGTGGGCGTCCTCTCCCCCCTCCAGGTCCCTGCGCGTCTCCAGCAGCACTCTGTGCAGCACCAGGGCGTCGCGGTAGATGAGCGACTCGGGCTCGTTGTAGGTGCAGGCGTTGTTGAACATGAGCACCAGGTCCTCCACCAGGGCGTCCACGTCCTGGTACTTGTTGGCCAACATGTGGCTCTTGATCTTCTCCATGTCTACGGGTTTCTTGATGGCCAGGTAGTAGTCGGGCAGCTCCGCGCGGGACGGCAGCCGCAGAAAGATGGTGCTGAGGCGACGGCCTCGCTTGTCTGTGAAGTTCTTGACAGATTCGTAGAGCTCGTTCAGCTTCTGCTGCAGGGGCGTCAGGTACTTGGACTTCTTCAGCGTGATGCTGCTCTTCCCTGCAAGCCAAGCAGTGTGTGTGTGTTACAAGCCACGTCTGCACATTTGTCTACCCCATGACCACTAAGTCGGGCCAAGCTAACATACTTATCTTCAGCTTTGGGGACATCACATCATCGTCATCCACCGATGGGCCCAGATCTCTGCGTTTGTCCTTCATTATCTTCTCCAGGATGTCGGCGTCATTGTACACCTGCAACATCACAAAGACCTTCATAGCATCTGTGGGCAAAATGCTTCTCTTTGTCTGCAGCGGTTTGCACTCAGCTGTGGGTTTGTATCCCAACCAGGCCTCACCTGCGAGCCCTCCTCGTTGTAGTGCCTGGCGTTGCGGAACATGAGCTTCATGTCCTCCACCATGGCGTCCTCGGTGACGTACTTGTCTGAGCGGATGTTGTGCTCGATGGTCCTGAGGTCCATGGGCTCCAGGATGATCTTGTAGTAGTCGGGATAATCTTTCTTGGAGGGCTTGACCGTGAAGAGCTCGCACAGCCTGCGGCCCGTGCCGGCCTCTCGTGCCTCCGTCACCGAGGCCAGTAGGATTTTCATTCGATTTTTCTTGGTATTCTTTTTGTGACTGCAAATGAAACACCTCAGTCAAACATTTGCGCCTCACGCCAGCCTGAAGCTGCGGCCAGAGGAGGCAAAGTCCGGTAGTAAAATGAAGTTTAAATTCATCAAGGCTAGTATCATTTGGTCCCTTCATCTGCTCCTGAAGCCGTATGAGATTTGAGAACTTCTAAGGTGGACATGAGGAGGGTCTACACAGCTCCTGCTTTGAAAGAATCAACAGAATAATGTATGTGATATGAGGAATTGTTTGATTCCTAATCCATATATTCTGGTGAGAATTGCTTCACATTGGTAATGTGGACTTGGGTTTCAAAATGCTAGTGAGGCAGAGAAGAAGAGGAGGAGAGGAGTGGTTCGGCAGGCCAACCTTTTCCGTTTGGTGCTGCTGGTGTCAGAGGTGGCCGAGGACAGCATGCTGTCCCCATCGTCATCGTCCCTGTGAAGAAGCTCCTTCCTCTTCAGCTGCAGGGACAATCCAACACCAACGTCTTATCAAAGCCGCCGCCCACTGGAGAGGCCACGCCTCCTTTGCTCACCTGCTGGACGTGCTGCAGCTTCAGGGCGCGTTTGTAGATGGAGGAGTGAGGGACGTTGTATCGCTTGGCGTTCTCAAACATCAGCGTCAGGTCGGCGTCGATGTTTTCCACGCTCTCGTACTCGCCGTTCTTCATCTTGGTCCTGTGGGGGAGTTACAGAGCTGTCAAATGTGGGAGAGGAAGCGCGGGGAGAGGGCGGGACAAAAAACGTCCCACGCCTGTGGGCGGAGCCTCCCAGTACCTGATGTGGTGGAGGCAGGTGGGCTGGCTGATCTGCTGGTAGTAGTCGGGGTAGTCCTTCCTGGAGGGCAGCTGCAGGAAGGGCTCTGAGATCAGCTGGCCCTGGCTGTTCCTGCCGCCTCGCACCGCCTCGTACAGCTGGAAGACGGGGCTGCTCAGCTCCATGTTGGAGGCCAAACTCTCCGCCTCCGACTCGCCCTCGTCGTAGTGGACCGAGCCTGGACGGGACGGGGGAGGAGGGGAGCGGTTATGGAGAAGCGACGGAGGCCGAGCCAAAGGCAGAGGGAGGCGGGCGTACCTGAGAGGATGCCCTCCTCGTCGCTCTCGTACTGCAGGGCCATGGTGATGGCCGACAAGCGGTCGCCCTGCGCTGACCTGCGGTTCCTGGAAAGCCACAGGGAGGCGCTGTCAGAGGGGTTTTAGGCTTTTAGGCTAGGTTTGTCTCCCCCCGTACCTGATGCGGATGCTGGACTTGATGGGCTCTCCGTGCTCCATCTCAGACTTCTTCTGCATGAACACCTTCTTGATGGTGTTTGCATCCTGCACACAGCGGTTCAGCCTTAACGTGCAGGCAGGCCTTGGTGGGGCCGCTCACACCTTCTTCTCCGCTCACCTTGAAAACCTGCGACCCGGGCTCGTTGTAGGTTTTGGCGTTCCTCACGAGCAGATCGATGTCTTTAGCCATGGTGCTCATGTTTCTGTACTGGCCCATCTGTGTTGAAGCGTTTCGACAAAGATTTAAGTGAATGGTTGGATCAGGCTTGGATAGAGGAGATGTTGAGGTTCTACCTGATTCTTCTGTGCAATGATCTTCAGGTCTATTGGCTCCTTGATGATAGCGTAGTAGTCTGGGTATTGCTGAGGGAGCGGAACAGAGACAAAGAGCATTAGAGCATCTCACAAACACAGGAGGGCAGACGACTGAGGGTCATACCACTCTGGACGGAAGCTTCTGGAACAGCTCGCTGACAAGGCGGCCGTTGGGCTCCGTGTAGGACACCACAGCGTCCAGGAGCTGCTCCAGAGCGTCTTTCAGACAGGAGGATCCACACTGTGGCGCAGAGGACAGAGTCCTCCTTCAAAACTCAGCTCAGGTAGAGACAACTGGGGCGTGCGGGCCTCACCTCGTCCTCTGTCGCCCCCCTGGGGTTGTCATGGGCGTCGCAGCCGTCCTCGTCATCGTCGTCATACTCTCCTCGCTGCACGAATTCGTTCTTGGTTCGCAGGTAGAGGTCCCACAGCCTGCAGGCTGCTCTGTACTCGGGGCTGTCCGCCTGCACACAGCCAGGGTTAGGGTTAGGGTTAGGAACAAACAGAGGCTAAGCTAGCAGCGCTCACTAACACCACTGGCCCCTCCATCACAATCGCTTTCTCTTGCCTTGTAATACGTCTTTGCATTATTGAAAAGGAGCTGGAAGTCGGCGGTGAGCTGCTCCACGTCGTCGTATTCCTCCATCTTCAGCTTCTGCTGGATCTTCATCATGTCGATAGGCTGTGACACCACGTGGTAATACTCTGGCTGATTCCTGCAGAGGACAGATTTGTGAGATTGTGTGTCACCTGGAGGTGCATTGGCGCTCTCACTCTGCTCACCGCCTCTTGGGGGCTCTGATGAAGAGCTCACACAGCATCCTGCCCTGGTCATCTTTGTAGTCTCGGATGGTGTTGTACAGCTCGTGACACACTGCGATCTGAAAAGTTGAGAGTGAGGACAGGGATGATGCTTCTCTCTTGCCGTGTTGTCGTGTTTTTGTGAGCAAGGCTGTAAGGAGTCACTTACAGGGTCCACGGTGGGGATGTTGGAGATCCTCTTCCTCTTCCTCACAGAGGAGGACGAGGGCTGGCTGTCTTCAAAGTCTCCTCCGCTCACGCTGCTGGAGGGGGACGTGGCCCTCCTCCTCTTCAGGGCCATGGCAGCAGCCCTGAGGTGGAGACACACAACCTAGCTACAGTACCACCTCTACCCGGGAGAAGCACGGGGCGCCGAGCTGCACACACGCCTGGAAGACTTCACACTCTGCAACCGCCGACCAGGGAGTCTTTAAAACACACTTCACTGTTTTGCTCCACAGGGGCAAGCAAAGCGGTGATCCATGTTCCTCAGATGCTTTGTGCCTCTACTACACGCTGCAGTTACCATGGTGATCGGAGAAGGTTTTCAGCATGGCGACTAAATTGTCATGATGACCACACACACAGTCCACTAGGGCAACATCATCAGCTGTTCACACACAACCACCAAACTAATCCACACAACATGCACACTGATGCAGTGCAGACAGGGTCTGTCTCGGTGATGTTGACAATGGGGGGGGGGGCGTCAGTGGTACATTAATGGGGCTCATATGTCACCTACCCATGAGCAGCACAGTGACGCACACACACTCTGTGACACACACACGCGCACGCACACACTGTGTCAAACACACACATACACGCACAGATCTTCCCGCCTGGCTGCGCGTGCGTGTCATTGACTGCACGGCCGCTAACATTAGCCGCCGTTAGCTCTCGGCATCCTCCCGGCCGAGACAAAGGCATCACTGTAAAGGTAACAAACGTCCCCCGGCCGGTGACACCGCCGTCAGCGGGGCGCCGAGCACGCCTCCCCACCTACCTGACCCCCGCGGCCGCTGGCGAGGCGCTATTTCACGCACACGGGTTTGGAGGCATCGAGAGAGCCGATCACTTATCGATCTGTGGGAGAGGGGAACCCCCCTTCGGCGTCAAGCTAGCGGGCTAGCGGGAGCGGGGTAGTTGCGTTTCCGCTTTACCTTCAAAATAAAAGTTTCCAGCGCTGATTATGCGCATTTGACTCTTCGGAGTATTTAAGCAAAGTTTCATCACTCTCACTCCGTCATTAGCGCCTACAAAATTAATCATGACAAGCGCGGTGGAGTTATTTACCGCCATTGATGTATACTTGACGAGTCTGATGTTTCATTCTCATTCGATATTATTTTGACACGTCCTATATTATTGCGATGGAATTTCATTGCTAACTTAATGAGATCTCGGTCTCCTACGTTTCAATCGGAAATAACCAGCACATCAACAATAAACGATGACATTTGTTTTGGTCATACTGCATACTTCTCTCAGATATCCGATCTGATATACACGATGTTGCGTCCAAACATGCAAAATTTAACAAACGTTTTTTTCATTCACTTGGACGAATATGATGTCACTGAGCTTTATTGACACGTTGAGGACTGTCAACAGACCCGTTTCCAGGCACCTTTTACCAGCATTTAGAAGATAGTTATCCTGCAAGGATTTATTTCAAATAGGTGTTTGTGTCAGTTGCCCCGAAATGACCTTTGTGTTATGCTGAGTAAGCAGAAGCTTTATAGATCGTACTAGCCTGATGAGAGCAACATGTCACAGCTCATGTGTGGCCTAAAGTGCTGACTGAGAAGTGACTCCCCCTCACATCAATCCCTCAGATGAAGACATCAAGGGATGCATGAAACCAATCCGTCACAGGCACCTGAATAATGCAGCAGCCCAGCAGACAGCAGGGAGCCGGGCCAGAGGAGAGCCGAGCCAGAGGAGAGCAAGGTGGCAGGTGGCTGGCCGACTGACTGGCTCTCGATGAAAAGCATCTTCATCTCCTACACCTTCAGCTCAGCCTCCTGTCTCTAGCCACAAATCACAGCAGGTCTCACCACCATCTTGGAAACCTCCCCTTTCAGTCTAGCTACTGTTCTTCTCTCACAAAGCTCTCACAAAGCCCTCTAGTCTTCACTCTCTCTGCTCTGTCATTACTTGTTTGTCTCATCCTTTCCTCTGACAGTGGAGGAAGCCTTCCCCCTTTAGCCCGACAGAGGACAGAGTGTGACTACAAAGTATGCAGTCGCTGTACATCTTAGACCAGGAAAACACGTCTGGCAACAATTGACAAGTTTGGAGGGAGCCGTGCACCGCTAAAATGTCTTATTTATTCTCCATTCAAAAGTAATGTGACCCATGAACAGCAGGCTACACCTCAGAGTCAAGTCAAGTCAAGTCAATTTAATTTGAATAGCGCCAAATCATAACAGGAGTTATTTCAAGGCGCTTTACAGGATGGAGCAGGTAATGCTTCTCAGCATGTAAGCAGCCAAAAAAAGATCACCAGGACACCACTGCCCTCTCTGCAGAACATCTACCATTGCAGAGTCCACAGGAGAGATGCCTCCATCATCAGAGACCCCACACACCCGATGCAAATTACGGAAATGACAATAAAAGATTCCTCATTCCTGATTTCTTATTGAATCTGAATCTGAATCACGCCATGGCACTCCTTGCCGCTAGATGCCGCTGTCATCCTCTTTGGCTCATTCGCTGCCGCCACTGTGTTCGAGCGAACAAGAAGAGGCAGTGTGGCGACCCGGTGCCGGAAGCGTGTGTCCCTGTTCGCCTAGCGGCTCCATGCGACTCTGCTCCCCGCTCACGCTCCTCCACTCTACCCGCCGTCCCCTCGTTCCCCGCGGGCCTCGTCGCCTCCTCCGCCCACTGCCCGCCCCACGGCGCTCGCCCCGTCCGAAGACGCTCCGGTCAGGTTCCCGCCGTCAAAGCCGCCTTTGCCGCCTCACGCGCCCCCGAGAGCCGCAGCCTGAGCCCGCGTCGTCTGGATGCAAAGCTCCGCTGACGGCAGCATGGTGAAGGAGAACCGGTGGAACATCCCTGCCAACGCGCCCGCCTGCATGGAGAAGCACCTGGGCTCGGCCCACTACCGAGCGGGTCAGAACCGGACCCGCGCACCGGCCGCAACGAACAGAACCTTATTTACGACGACCCGGTTTACGGCACCTGCCGTCTGCGACCAGGGGGGTTACCTGTCAATGGGCCGCTAAGGGGGAATTACCCACACGTCTGATTTGATTTTGATTTGATTTGATTTGATTTGATTTGATTTGATTTGATTTGATTCGGTTCGATTCGATTCGATTCAATTCAATTCAATTCAATTCAATTTAATTTAAATTACTTCAGTTTTAATTGTGTGGCACTAAACCATAATATAAATCATTTCAAGGCGCTTTGTCTCCACGTGTGTCCATGTTTGTAGGCGGGGCGGAAGATTTCATTGTGTGTGAGGGTAAAGATGGACTTGGTGCAGGTCATTGAATGCAGCGTTAGCATACATTTGGATGGAATGTATGTGTGTGTGTGTGTGTGACAGATGCTTGTTGGAGGTGTGAGGGAGCTCACCAGTAGCTGCTAACATGGCGGTGTGTGTCCAACAGACTGTACCCTGCTGCTCAGCGCCTCCAGCCTGACCGGCCGCAACTGGCAGGGCTCCATCTGGATCTACAGCGAGCCCGAGCAGGCCCCCAACGAGGGCTTCTGCCAGGCTGGCGTGCAGACGGAGGCTGGGGTCACAGAGGTGAAATGGGCGTCTGAGAAGACCGTCCTGGTGGCGTCGGATTCGGGTGAGTTCGGGAGCGGCCCGGAGACAGCAGCGCCACCGTCCTTGGCCCTACTTGACCCTCATCCTTTGCGGTCCAGGCGCCTTGGAGCTGTGGGAGCTGGACGGGGACGAGCGTCTCTTCCTCAACCGCTTCACCAGGCACGAGCACGACCACATCGTGTCCGGCGTGAGCCCCACGGCCGGGGGGGGCGGGGCCGTCACCGGCAGCATGGACTGCAGGTGGGACGCGTCTCGGCAGGTAGAACAGTGAGTCCTGTGAGCATGAAGCTAACCCACCGTGTCCTTCATGTCAGTGTCAAAGTGTGGGACATCAGCCAGGAGACAGTCCTCACCACCTACAACGGTAAGAGGCCCGAGTGTCCTCGTGGGGGGCTGAGATGGAGGCGCGGGGCTGCTAGGAGATGCTGTCGACCCTCCTGCTAACTGTGTGTGTGTGTGTGTGTGTGTGTGTCCCCCGCAGCACACACACAGCCGCTGGTCTGTGTGGCCTGCAGTCCTACTGACGAGTCGCTCTTCATCTCCTGTGGTCAAGTATGGAACCTCTCAGTTCCTCCCTGAAGATGTGGGTCCTGAGAACATGTTTGACTCTCACTTCTGTCTTTGTGGTCCCCCCCCTCAGGACTGCTGCTTGTTGTGGGACAGGAGGAAGTCCACCAAACCAGCCTCTCGAATCGGTGAGTGGACCCGTCCGGACGCCGATGAAACTATGTCCCTTCCCTCTGTGTCTCTCTGACCCCCCACTCTCCCGTGTCTTCGTCTCAGATTTGGGCCCAGAATTTTGCCGTCCCACCGCCGCGGCGTGGCACCCTCAGCACGCCAACACCGTGGCTTTCGGTAAGGATGTGCAGGTGATGGCCGCCTGGAGGTGACGCGGCAGCATTCTGACCTCGTTGGCTCTGTCCTCCTCAGGGGACGAGCAGGGCCGGGTGGTGGTGAAGGACCTGCAGGGGGCGCCGCCCACACAGCCAGAGAAGGTGCACAGCCGCAGAGTGAACGCTCTGGCCTTCTCCACGCACAGGTAGGAGGGCCGAGGAGGCCTCAGCTGGGCCGTCTCACCAGGGCTGTCTCACTCCTGTCCCGGTTTGACTCACCCCTTATCTACCTCCCCACTCCCCCCAGTGACCCCCTGCTGGCCTCCATCAGCGACGACTGCTCCCTCGCCGTGCTGAACACGGAAATGAGAGAAATGTGAGTCTGAGCAGAACCATTTGCAATTCCCAGCGTCTCTTTGCGTCCTCGGAAATGTGGACACCTTGTCCTCTTTTTTTTTGCAGACATCGGGACCGGAGACACCAGGACTTTGTGAGAGGTGTGTGTTGGCTCCCCGGCGGCTCCAGCAGCCTCACCACGGTGGGCTGGGACCACCTGGTGCTGCATCACTCCCTCAGCGCCCAGTCTGGCGCCCCCTGCCCGTCCTCATAGGTCCAGGCGCTGCGTGAGGGGGAGCCATGCGTTGGCATGGCCGCCCTATGGAGGATGGTCAGCTGATTCGTGATGTTCTGGTGTAGCCTAAACCACCTGGATAAGCTTCTCTGCCAATCTGAGGCCGAGCGCTGCAGCTCACTAAGGGACTCTGGCAGAGGGCGCTGTGTAGTAGGGAATAAAACATGTACTTTGTTTGACATGTCGGAGTTTTTTGTCTTTGCCCCGTGCACTGTGCCTGTGGATGGACCGAGATCCTCGCTGCCCCGGGGACGTGGGTGTGTGTGAAGCACCACAAACGTGGACCACGTGCTGGTGAAACCATGGACACAGAGTAAACGCGAGTCCTTCAAAATCCAGAGGTGGATTTATTGGCCAGCTCACTGGATCGCACACAAAATAAAGTGTTTCCTACCATGCAGCTTGGTCTACATTGGCATTGAAAAACATTCAATTAACAATTTACATTGGCATTTAAAAACATTTATCTCCTATTTGCTTTGACAAGATTAAACCACGCACACCTAATGCGATGTGTTTGAAACATTAAAAACGCATTTGTTAGTACGGAACACGCGACTGCTGCAGGACAGAGACTCTTAGCAATTAATTCCATTATCAATAAATATTCAAACAGTCCTGTTGTGAGAGGGAGGAGGCCCCACACACTCCTGAGCAGAGTGAGACGGCAGCTTTGGTGTCTGAAGGCACTCGGGTGACGTGCGGGTAACAGCTGAGAGCTCCTCGTCTCCGCTTAGCCTGAAGGCCAGTAAAGTCTTAAACGTCAATCTACGGCCTGCACAGCCCCATTGGGACTTTTCTGGCCTTCAGGCTGAGCGACACGAGTTAGAAGCTCGACTGGTCGGGGTCGGACACACACACGCCACCTGTGAGCGAGCGGGCGAGTGTGTAAACCGGCTGCAGCAGTGTGTTAGACTTGGACACGCACCAAATGTCCTTTTTGACCACAAATTCAGACACTGTGATTCTATAAGAGAATTCCTCTTGAGGGAGGGAGGGAGACTGCTGCCCCCCTGCCTGACACTGTGACTCACCAAGCTTCACCAGGCTGGAGTCCACACACACACACACACGGGTCTATTTGATGGTTGGCAGAGTGTACAATGTAAATTTCCCCCTTGGAGATGAATCGTGTCGGACTGTCCTTCTTCTAATCCCTATAAGTGCCTTTGTGTGCTGCCCCCTGTGGGCATCTCAGGACCTGTGAGGTGCGGGGCAGCAATGAGGGGCTCTGTGTTCGGTTCAGGGGCACTAAGAGGGGCCTGGAGTCCAAGCAAGTCTGCCCCCCCCAGGTGTTCCTCTACCTGCGTGTCCCTCAGGACGTGTCCCCCCTGCTGACGATGGTGATGGGCTGCTTGGTGCCCGGCCGCACAGTGAAGGTCATCCCGTACTGCCCCTTGGGCTGCGGCTTGGGGCTGAAAGAGAGAAAGTGGCGGTGAGGATTTGAGGGCCGGGCCCACACACACACACACACGACTCCTCTGAGGGCCGAGCTGAGACCTTCTCACCTGGTGGCTACTTTGGTTGCCGCCATCTCCTGCTGCTTTTTGGCCACTTTGCTCTGCAGCTCGCTCAGATCCAGGCCCGGGGCTCTGGAGCCCACCGGGTGACCGACCTTCTGCGGGGAGGGTCTTGGGGCGACGGGGACCTTGGCGTCTTCGTCGGACAAGGGGCCCCCCCAGTCGTCCGAGGTCGCCTCCGAGTCCTTGGCGGGGGCCATCTTGTGGTCCATCTCCAGCATCTTCTTCTGCAGGATGCTGAGGAGCGTGGCCTGGCTGGAGGACACAGGCTGGGGGACCTGCGGGGGGGCCGGCGGGGGC
>OMPJ01022395.1:1225-16061 GCA_900312935.1 Carapus acus
TTGGGAATTTCCTTTGTACTTTTACGTATTACACAAGCTTACACCATACCAAATAACCTCTATTTGAACATATAGGACCACTTTTATGCAGTGTGTGTGTGCTGCTGGTCAGGGCGGGGCTCATGAAACAGGAGGGAGTATCATCCACTCAGCGGCGCTCTCACGGGCTCACGCCTGCAAATCTCGTTGAGCAAAGGAGCGGCTGGGGGAGAAACTGAGAGAAAACGCTGCGGAACGAGATTTCTGGGAGCACCGCGCAGGAGAGAGGCGGCGGCCGCCATCCGATTAGATCCCGACAAACAAGAGGAGCTTAACCGACAACTTCAGAATTCCATTAGTTGAGGAACACAATGAGGCTTCGGAAAATCGGCGAGTGAGAGGAGGACAAAGAGGTTGGAGAGGGAAAAAAAAATTACTGATAGACATCGATAATTGTGCGCTGGTAGATAAAACTGGGCAATAGAAAAGCTGCCAAAACGGAATTGTGCGAGGAGAATGGATCTTTTGTATATTTCACGGATGATCATTTTCAACAATTTTCTATTTTTGGCGGTAATGGAATGGTTGTATCTGCCCAAACAAAGACTCTGTCAAAGGCTGCGTCAAGCCCAAAAATGAACAAAACACAGCAAAAATTTCCACCGGCAGAACTTTTCCACACCTCTGTCGCTCACAGGTGGGTTAGGCACACTCGTCTGGCCGATTAAAAGTTGATGAGATGCAAGTACAAACACAGAGGAACATGTTTTGTGATATTTCCATCATGGCGAGGAGCAGAGGACATTTAGATGTTTCCCATTTGAGATCGAAACATGTCTGAAGTGTGGATGCTGACGGATAGGGAGGCAGGGGCGGGGCAGGGGGGCAGCCCATCGAATTCCCCTGGTGTGAGGGAGGACCCTTTAGTGTGAGGCAGAGCAGAAGAAAACGAGAGAATGAAAAAAAACCCCACCTTTTCAGTCTCAGCCGTGCCTCCAGCAGTACAGGAGCCATGACAAACAGTTTGGAAAGTGCTGACACCTCCTGGAGCTGAGGAACTTGTTTCCCATTGTTTTGTTTCCACGCTGGAAAACCCACACCACCTAATTAGCATAGAACACGTGCGAGGACGTTTCCCTCGGCTGCGCTGCTCGACTCTCGTCAAGACGACGACGCCCTGTGCTTCTCTGTGATGATGTTCTAGCAGCACGCAGCCACGGCTGCGGTTCTCTCCTCCCTGTTACATTCAGGCTTCAGTTTTCCTCCATCGCCACGCTCACTTAGTTTCGTACTGCTGGATGTCACAGCTTCCTTTAATGCTGGATGATGAAGGGGTAATAATCTGAGGAGAAAAACAGCCTATATCACACTATCCCCCTTAATTATGTTTGTTCCCCTCTTGTTTTCCTGTGTTGACAATGATCTGGGTGAGCAACAATGGAAGTATTCTCGCTGTGTATATTTGTTTATTTATTCATTCATCCTAAAGGGAATTTCTCCTCATTATTTGGTGGAGCATTGGGCATCTCACAGAGGCTTGGCAAGCTAGAAGTTCGCGGACTCAGCAGTCTGGTACCACAGTAAAGGACCACAAGATGACGAAAGTCCACACGTGTAATTGAGGGAAGGATTTTGACAGGCGTCAACAGTGAGTCATAGATGGATGTGACAGAGAGAATCTGGCCATTTTCCAAAATAAAACAGTTTAGAATAGAACAGAAATAAAGTTAGCTATGTCTCCGTTCCGCACGGCCCGGTATCAACTGAACCCACGGACCGGTACCAGTCCACGGCCTGGTGCTTGGAAGCCACTGTTTTATTGGACATAAAAACTGAAGGTTGTGTAACTTCTCCAATCATTAGACTGGACAAAAATCGGTCAAATTACACCAGGAATCAGAGGATGTCACAGGACCGGCCATTGGTTTGTGACCAGTACCCAAATTATATGAAATCACTCCAAATACAAACCCATTTGCAAACACCAGGACAGAAACTAAAGTAACAAATAGACCTCCAGGGGCAGAGAAGCTGGCAGAGGAGCAATTTTGGTGCATCAGAGATCCACAGTGCAGTGTCTACACCGATTATTTCCACAGTCACAATCCACAAATGCAGGCAGCTGGTGGAGCCTTATTGGACATTGATCTTTGTATTTCTACACGTTTGGCTATTAAAACGAGAGGAGGGAGGCGTGACTGTGCCTGGGCCAAACATCTGCCTCAGCCTCGCTCTGAGGATGAGGCAGATTAATCGATCCTGTTTGTTTATCAGACATCAAATTATTTGTTTTGAGGTACTTTCTTCACCCACAAATCTCATCATTTGGATCTGTACTGTCCGTTAAAGGTAACAAACCCCCTGGTGAGGCGTGCAAGCTGGTGTGCGTTGGTAGCCGATGGCCATCACAGCATTGCAGGGCTCTAAGAACCAATGTGAGTGAAGAGGAGGGAGGCGAAAAGGAGATGGAGATGGAGGAGGAGGAGGAGGAGGGAGAGGAGGAGGAGGAAGATTGATTGATGGGCAGCGATGATGTAAGTCCTCCTATTACATAAAATATGAAAGATGATTGAGTTGCGCGGAAAACAAAGCAGCCTCGGAGGAAAGAAACTTCGAGTGCAGCGGTGCTGTGGAGGCTCCATTACAGATGAAATTACTCAGAAATCATCATGAACTGGAAGTGATTTCATTATAGTCACAAGCGTGGCCACATCTAAGTACATCTGATTAGCTTGGCTGGGCAAAGTACAGCCAACCTAGCCATTCTCATGTCAAGGGAGGTTGTGTAAGAAATGAAGAAGCATGTAGCCATGCAGATGGAATCGGCCAGTAAAGCTGTGTGTGTCGTCACTGCCTTTTTTTGCCCTTGGGGTGAGGGGAGCCATTCAGTGAAATGGGAGACAAGGATCAGCTGTTTCTCTGGCAGTGTCTTCAGCCCCTTCGAATTGTCCAGAAGAGAGTTCTGGTTAAGAGACCCTTCTTCCACATTCACCCGACTGACTTCATTACCAAATGGGTTTGTTCCTAATGGTGCAATTAGACACTCTTACATGTGGATGAAGCAATCTTTAACATAGCAACACTCACTCGCTGTGCTAAACGCTCAGAGAAAGAGAACAAACGGCTCCTGTGGCTCTATTCACCTCAGACCCTCAGTCAAAATTCAATGGGACCTTTAGCGCACAAGTGCCACATCAAACTGCACATGAATGTCAAATTCACTCATTCACTCTCGCAGGATAAATAGATAAAAGAGAAAGACAGAAAGTTGTGCTTTATTCATCCTGAAGGGGATAATTAACAATTCACACTGTGGCAAGTTACCAAATACGTGCATGAATTGTCATGCACTGGCACAAATACTCACCAAATCATGTGATTCAGCAGGGGAAGGATTACAGAGTGTGTAGGCTTCGTCTCTGGGTGGGTCCAGGTTGGGTGCCTTGCTCAAGGGCACCTTGGCAGTGCTCAGGAGGCGAGCTGGGATCCCTCCAGCCACCAGTCTGGCCTGCGGTCCTTTTTGTCTGTGCTGTGACCAGCCATTGTCTGGGCAGTGGACAGATGTGATGAATCTGGGGGTGGGCAGATGTGATGAAAGCCGGAGTTCATCAGCAGCGCCTACTCCTCTTGTCTCTGCTATTTTCTCTGAGATCGCATTTCAATGTCAGCACAAATGCATTTGCTGGCTGTGGCCCATGAGCCGTAAATTGCGAAAAAAACAACAACAAAAATAACCCAACCCCAAAACCGTGCAATGCTGCAGAGCATTTTCAAAAGCGGGAATGTTTGTTGAGTCATTTCCTCCTTCTCCGGTGGCCATTAGCAACAGCTGCAGAACACAGGAATCTCTGTGTGTACGCTATATTATCCATTAGAGCGAAGGACTCGGCATTCTCCTGTATTTTCTTCTCCCGTCTTTCTTCACAGTCTTCTACGTTCCTCTCTTCAGACCCGAGAGTGGCGTCCACACGGCCATGTCCTCCATTTTCTACACCACTAACAAAATAAGATGTGTTGTCACAGGAGGCATTTCAATGGTTGAAGAGGAAGATGGATCATTATTCTACCGCCCTGAGCTGAGGCCTCTTCCTCCTCGTCAACACCTCTATACTGTGCTGTGATTCTTTGGATTTTTTTCACAGAGTCTTAGCTTTGCAAATCTTTTTATGCGCATGCCCCCAGTTTAATACCAGATACCCAGTACTTCATATTTACAGAAAAAAAAGCGCAGCTGCTGAACTATTCCAGTATTCAGGGCCTCTTTCAGGTGTGCAATTCAGGTGTGCAATTGCATCATGTTTCATCACATTTCCACCCCAAAGCTTCTTTCTTTCAGCTTTTTTGTGGAAATCCATAAATCCGAAGATGTTTTTTTTGTGCGCAGTTGCTCTTGTAAGTGTTTGAAAAAACTGTCACTCTGATGAAAAAAATTGAGACTTTTTAGTAACTCTTCTAAGCAGCTGACAGGCTGCTTAGAAGATTGTGTTTCTGCAGGGCGTGAGAACTCCTGCAGGTCAACAGTTCCTTTTGCGGTTGGGTAGTGGTGATGAATGTTAAATACTGCGGCAAGGCCAGCATTGACTGGAGATGGTTGCCATGTCCCAAAAGCAAGAATGATGGAAAATTCAGCACTGATTGAAAGGCGTTTTGAGTCCTTGGCCGTGCAAACCCAGGAGAGTATCGAGTTGTGGGCTCTGGACCAAAAATAAAAAAGAAAGAAACACAAAAAATCCCCTGTGAGGAGGATGTATGAAGTACAAAGGCAATTTCAGAGCACTCCACTCAGCATGGTTGCATTTCCGTGATCCTCCTGCAACTGCTGCTGCTGTTACAGGCACTTTTATCATCCAGACATTTGACGCCAGTGACACTGAAGTTATTTCATTGCATTTTCTCATCAGGTCAAACCCTGAGACTTTGACGGTTAATATGTCCATGTGGCTCGTTCTCCTTCAGGTAACCATCGCAGGATGTTTTATAAAAGGCAGTCCCAAGCCTGATGGGAACCATAGTGAGTTTAAAGAGGATGTGGTGACCTGAGCTGCAGGGCGAGCGACAAACACGTCCGTGTGGATGTTTCTCGCACGGGCTACTGCCTGGCTAATGAGGAGGGAGGAGGAGAAAGAAGAGACGGAAGATCATTCGCTTCTCCCGACCTTCCACTCAGCCAGAGCAAGAGAGAAACAGCGAACTGAACCCATAATGACACATCGCTCTGCAGAGCCTCCGCAGTTTCACCCTCGCCTCCTTTCAAATAGTTTCAATAAACCCATTCCTCTCCTCTGCTGCCGCTGTGTGTGTGAGCGTGTGCACACCCGCGTGTGCTCCGAGTTCAATCGTCTCCTCTGCTTTTTCATGTGCCGCAGCTCCCGAGAATTGTCAGATGTGTGGAAGCAGGAGGCGAAAGACAAAGCGTAGCCTCAAGGTAAAGCCAACACTGCCTCGGAGAAGACCGACAGAAGAGCTTCTCTCTCATTCCCCTCTTCTTCCTCCTCTTATTGCTCCTCCTCCACCTCTTCCCGCTCCCTTCGTTCCCACTCCCATGTATGGCGCCTGGATGGGCTTTTTTATCCGCATTGAAGACACAATGTCGAGTCTTTGGAGGGAGCTAAAGTACCAATGTGCGATCTGACGCCTCCTGTGGAAGGAGCCCAGTTAGGCTTATTGCCCTCCTATAATTCTAGGCGACTGTGCCTCACTCATGTTGCGGGTATGAAAATTAAACATCATTTTGACTGAAAACCTCTAAACTTTGATCATTGGACGACATATTTTGTCAGGCATTGACAGAATTTGGCGGCTCCTCTCCCTTGACGTGAGATGAAACCTCTGAGTCGCAGCCTTAACATCAGATGTGCTGGGAAATCTGGGAATTGTACCTCAACATCACCTCGGCCGTCTCTGCCTGGATCCCAGGCTGCTGAGGCGTGATAAGCGAGGAGGAACCATCTTGGATGTTCCTCCGTGTTTAATGGGGCGAGCTTGGAAATGTCACAGCTGAGAAGGAATCTCTCGCACGCTTGAATCTGCGACCTGGAGATTAGTTTGTGCAGCACAGCGCTACTTCCTCATCACGTACTGTTTGTGTGTGTATGTGTGTGTGTGTGTGTGTATGGCTCTTCCAGATAACGCTAATGCTGAAATGGACACCGGGAATCGATCAATTCAACCTTTCCCACCCGTCCTCCACAACCTGGGCCACTCTCTCCCCTAAACTGTTATTATCGCCAAATGATCTTTACGGCAAACCATTCAATGCATGTATATGTGTGTTCACGTGTGTGTGTGTACTGTGCATAATGCTCTCCTCTCTCCATGCAGATGTTCCCTGTAGCTGTCCTTTAGTACCACCAACATTATGACAATCACAGACTGCCTCAGGACATTTTTCCTAATGACGTTATTTCTTCATTCAAAACAGTGGCAAGGAAAAACTCTTCTTCAATGGTAAGATTCTTCCAATCCATCAACCGTGTGGTTTCTGGACGACATCTGTGCCTCAGAGGTAGAACCACCTGAACGACCACCAAGTTTTTTGGAATCTGGAAAAGTAGGGGGAGCTCTGCCTGACATTCAAAGTGAAGAAAGACAGAAAAATAGGGGCCAGATTGTTTTATTCTGATCGACTCAGCTAAGCTCCTAATTCAGTAACTTTGACAGTTTTCCAACTCCTCTATTTCAATCTTCAGCCCTGGCTTAGAGTGGATAGCAGTGGTGCATACCAACCACGGCACAGCCTGTCTGAGGAATCTGAAGTCTGTAGAGACCAAAAAGGAACTGAAAAGAACCTCCAGTATCCATCCATTTATTCACCCACCTGTCCATCCTCGACGTCACTGCACCCATTTTTCATCTACTTCAGCCACTCAGACATCTACAAATGCATCTCTGATTAGCACATTTGCATTTATACTTTGACATAATCAGAATCTGAAGAACATTCCTTTGACCCCAGGGAGGGACGACAGTGCACTGAATAAAGCATTTGTGAGAATAATGTGAGCAGGACCAAGATCTCACAGAATCTGGCTCAAGTTGAGGATCTGCTACCACAGTAACCCAGGACCAGAGCAGAGTTATCGTTGATGTAGGGTCAGATCTGCTCTTAATAGTGGTAATAATTCAAATCAAACGTTACCAAAAAAAGGTGTGAATTTTCATCGATGAACTGCATGCAACAGTTACTACAGGAATCCCAAAACAATTGACAAGAATCCTTTGTCTGGGATCCTCACCATGACCCTGATCCTGACCTAGATTCTGATACAGGTTCCTATTTCAATGGACAGATGACTGTTTTGAGTGTTTATTCCTCTCTTATCCCTCCACGTGA
Source organism: Carapus acus (assembly GCA_900312935.1). NCBI lineage: Eukaryota > Metazoa > Chordata > Actinopteri > Ophidiiformes > Carapidae > Carapus > Carapus acus. Next base: position 8,538 of record OMPJ01022395.1, read on the forward strand.
CACTATTTCTGAAATGTGTACCATACCATGTAAGTTAACATTGTGAAAAAAGAGGAAAAAGTAATAAATGAAAAACGAGAAAAAAAAATCTCGTTATTGCTGACAGGCAAATGTTGGGGGCATCTCTAGTAAAGTAAAAATATGGGTCCTGCCGGCGGTACCCGCGAAAGGAAACTGGCACGATCAGTCAGGGCGGCGGGAAAAGGCAGGTTAGCAGGTGAGCCGGCTAACTTCACTCGATGTGTAACTCCTCTAAAACTCAGGCACTGTTAAACTCACTCGGAGTGATCACAGAAGTGCGAATTACATTCTACTTGTGTCATTTTGGGATCGATTTTAGCATTGCGCCCTGTTCTCGCTGGCGAGCAAGTTTGACCGAGTTAATGAGGAAATCGCTAATCATTAATATTTTAAGGAGGATCTTGGATTTTGAATTTGAAGTCAGTACTTGTTTTGAATGATTCACCGATGTTCAAGACTATTGGGAAGCCCAACCTTTGACACTGACAGAAGTAAACACACCCACCATATCAACACAGCAACCCAGTGAATTGCTTCTCAGACGAAAAAACAAACTAATAACAAACAACAAAGAAACAAAGCTGCTTCAACTTTCTCACTTTAACTTTCTCACTTTAACTTTCTGTAATTTCCCCCAGTAGTCTCACTTGTCATATGCACAGGTATGCAATATTGTCTTAAGTTTAAGTTTAAGTTAAACAAACGCGGCACGTATACGGCGGGAAGTTGACTCTGAAAACAATATCCCATAAATGCATCAAGATTTGATTTCACGTCTTGTTCATTTGGACTTTGTCATTCTTCACCAAAAGCTGCGGCACACACTTTTAATTTAACATCTTCTTTATTACACATGGTGTCACGGTGATCTTCATATCGGTTAATTTCCTACGATCAAAAATAGCTTCAAATTCAACCTCCAGACTAATATTGCGTGGGGTTGGGCTATGGATTTAGAGAAAAATCCTCTTAGTAAGTGGGATTTTTTTTTAATTAGGGCTGCAGGAGTTAGACATTTGCTCTTTCAAATATTTTGAGATACATTACAGATATGTCTTGAAATTTGTGACTGTTAATATGTACCATTAATATGTTATTTTGGTTTGGTATTGTTTTGTTGGATTGCCTGTTGACTTCAGCCCTTCGTTTGTTTTTGTATTAAATTTTATGCAGGATTTGTTGATTCCTCATTTTAGTAGTGAAGTCAGTGATGGATTTTGCCAAAGATTAATAAATGATTAGTTATGCAAAATTCTGAGTATGCACATTGTAGATTTAAATGTTTCTTAACGATGCATAAACATTTTTACAAATATTTTCATCAATACAACATAGGGCTTCCATCAGCCAAACTTCCTTGTGTTTTTTTCTGTTTTTTGATTCCAGGTGACCACTGCACTACAAGTAAGTGTGTGTTAATGTGTATCCACCAAAGTGCTACAGTATATTAGGAAAGATAATTTACTTTACAGGAATGTTAATGTCTCCTGTGCTGGCACCTGAAATGAGCATCATAGGTGGTGGTTGCCTTAGTTACACGCTAGAGGATGAGATCACAAAGTCTCAATCTCTATTTTCTGAGGGATGTACCTTAGCTCATGTATTCACCACCGTATCATCTGTTGCGAAAAAAAAAATACAAATTGGTACAGTGCTCTATGGAGGCCAGACATGAAGTTGTGCACCTGAAATGGTACAAGACGCTCCAACATCATTTTGTAATGTAGAAGAAATGGTTGCAGGACTGTACCACCTTCCTCTTACCGCCCACATTTTCTCAATACAGAGAGGGAAAAAATATCCCCACTCCCACATTCTGTATCAAAGCAAACCAAAAAGTAATCTTCGAAAATTTGGCAAATCAGTAACTGGAATAGAAGTCGACAAGGCGCGCCGAGGAGGAAAAGTGGCTACACCGAAAAGTAAATTACAGCACTTCATCACAAAATAAGTACCAAAATGAAATGAGTGCCTCGGATAGATGGAGTTTCACAGTGTGAGGGTGTGGGAGAGATTTTTTTATCCTCTTTCAGCTGAAGCCGCTTACTTCTCTGCGTTTTTTCTAAGACATGGATGGATGGATGAGGGTTTAGTGGATTTGTAGAGGGAGATGAGATTTTTGCATGTTGACAGTGTGTGATTGGAGGCAGTTAAACAGCAAGGCCGGTGGGTAAACGGTTCCAAGGGGAGGGAGGAGGATGTACAGATGACATTTTTTCTTTGTTAAAATACTTTATTGAAATTTTTCAAGTGCCTCCTCTAAGAAAGGACATGTTAAAGCAAAGAATGAACAGGAGTAGGTGCGCACATCAGAGGGGGAGGTCATTTGCTTCTCTTAGCAATGCACATGAGGAAAAATACCAGTGCTTAGCAGCTCAAGTAAAGGATATAGATTAGCAGAAACTAGTAAATTCCACTAACTTGTGAAGAAAGTTGAGGACCAAGACAGGCTTTGTCTGAAAAATAACCTTTCTACAGCAAGTGATGGATACGTTGTAGCTGGGCTGCCGCCGGTCAGATAGACAGGATTAGTTGTGACTGAAGCTTGAGGGAATTTTCGGCGGCTGAGCTTTTCTCAGACTTGGGAAGGCTTCTCCGGCTGGTCGTCTGGAAATGGCCACTCTTTAAGATAAGTGAGACGACCTCTGCGCTGATTGTCTGTTTTTATGACCCACTAACACTTTTTATTTATTTTTATGACACACTAACATGTGCTCATTCATACACAATGTACCTTCATGGAACAATGTACTGTGGAAGTATGATTCAACAAACTATTGAAGATTCATAATGTCTATTTTCATCTTCATGAACATATGAGGTGGCAGAGTTAATATATTTATGCATAATGAATTACTGATTACATTTCTCACAGTTCATGTAAACCACCTCCTCTGTCACCATGTCCTAAACAGTGGTGCTAACATTAACTGGCTTATTATCTTCTCCTCTCTGCACACACGTAACTTACACCTGTCGGCCATTAATGAAGGAAAGCCTATCACGCGGGCATGAGGAGACCAATCATTTGTATTCAGTTGATATTATTATTATATCTGCATCTTTGCCACTGACAGATAACAATTTGCAGCACTGTTATTATATGTTGTGATGAGAATGTTAAATCGTTAGGGCACTCTAAGTAGAAGATGTGACTGCAATGCTGTAAACAAAGTACACAGCTTGTGGCAGTGCATGCCACTTAATAACTGAGTGACAGAGTGAATATCCTTATGGGATTTACTTTTGCTCTGGAGGTTGTGCAGTTATGCGCAAGAGAGGATATTTGCTGGTTTGATTCCAAGTCTCTGAGCTGCCCCATGACATGTATGTTGTTGTTCTTCCTCCTCCCCATTACTCAGCTTGGGGAGCCTCAGTGTGTCATCTTGGTTGTGTAATATTCATAAATATGTCTCTGTCACTCACATGTGGGTCTCAGTTTTTAAATTTCAAGCCATATCCAGTCCGTCCATCCATCTCATCTTGCAACGGTAAAACAACCAAAGTTCCCTCACTTGGGAAGAGCTTTCTAGATAATTGTGGGAACACGCAGGGTCACCCAGAAACATGGTGGGATTAGTTTTATTTTTCATTTCAATTCATTGAAACTCCTTAAAGCAAAGGTCAGGGACGTGCTGGTGCTCCACAAAAGGTCCCTGGTCGGCTCGGCCCTTTGAAAAACTTGTAATGAGGTCGAGGCTTTCACGCTGAAGGGGCGTGAGGGTTAATATATGTGTCTCAATGTAAGGTGGTGTGTTCAAAACAAAATGACACCTTGAAACGTTACAAGCCTCAATCTTGGCGTGTGTGTGTGTGTGTGTGTGTGTGTGTGTGTGTGTGTGTGTGTTTAGGAGCAGGGCTCTTCAGGCTATGTGGAGATAGGATGTAACTTTTAATTTAAATGGTTCTATGCCATGGCGGACGGAATGCAGATGAGGTAAATGCACGCCTACGATGAGTGAGTGCAGTGGATGCCCAGAAAAATCAACCCATGTCACAACCTGTGTCTCACTTAACCCAATATGGTGTGAGGGAAGTATATTGTTTCAAGAATTTTGGCTCATCTAGATGAGTGTTCGGACTAAGTAAGGGTCCATCACCATTTCTTCGCCAAGATCACCACGAATCGGGTAGACTAGGCGAAATTCCACAGCCAGAGGTGGTAACACGTCACACTGCTCAGTGAACAAAGTGTTTTAATGCTATGCTATACAAACCCAATACAGGTGATTATTCTAACTGTGAGAATTTTGTGAAAATATTACATTGATGAGACCAAGCGAATATCTCTTCAAATTACACTACACAATTGTCTTAAGCTTTGTGATTAAACCTGCAGGACCTGCCTGCAAATAATGTGTTATTAAGATTATGTGGTGGAGCAAAGCTGTGAGAAATGTTAATCTAGAATTTCGTGCTGTGAGGTGATGTGAAAATGTGCCCTGAATACGCAGGTGGTTAGGAAGTGATGGAGATAAGTGATCGATCTTTCTTCAGTACGTGGCACTGGCAACATTAGCAGAAGCTTTGTCCATAGAGACAGTTATTTGTGGCAATTTGATTTGATAATTTTACAGCATTGAATAAATGCAGAAAAATAAGGAAAAAAGTGGAGCTCATCAATACTGGCATCTACCAAAGGATAAAACAAAAGGATTCTCAATTGACCAAATAGATTACATTGTTTTAATGAGTTTGTTTTTTATTTCCAGCGGGCTGCCCTGAGGTTGCTTACTGAAGGAATTGTATTTTTACATTGACATACAGGTTTCTTGTGTATTTCCACTTGCACAGAAACCTAATTCTAGTCTGAAGAATAAATGGAGGGAGGACGTTGTGGGTTTAGCCCGCTGGTTGAGATGGGATTTGGCTCCGGGTTGTTCTACAGTTTCAGCCTCGTGCCTCCGGCTCTGCTGTTGCCTCCTGCCTGGGTGGCTTTGGTCAATTAGAAATTTTTAACAGCCTTTGGGTGTCCCTGTCTGGGGCCAGGTTTCCTCAGCCCTGCAGCAATGCCGTTTGTGGATATAGAATGTGTTCATTCAAGCTGCGTAGCTGCACAGGGACGGTGTTATGTTTACATTTGCCGGGTGAATTAGTACAGCGGAGGAGGAGAAGCACCTCCACTAATGGATTGGGGAGGAAATGCAAAGTAGCTGCTGATTATGAGTCAGGCCTCTGCGAACTACACACAGAATCACACAGTTGGATTAAGGTAGATAGGAGGGTATTTGTTGAAATTAACATCTTTACTGATTATATCTGCATCTAATTTTCCATAGGCTGTTCGTTAAGTCTGTGAGAATGCCTCCACAATCGCTGTAGCCTCTACCTAGCAAGGTTCGGAAAGTTCTGATCACTATCATTATGTTTGTTTTCAAATGTTATTTAAATTCTTGTGATGTCCAGTCTGAAAAATCTAATCTCAGGTTGTTAGATCTGAAGTTTTGAGGTTGATCTCTGGGGTCAAAGGTATCTGCTGTTCTGATCTTAGAGGAGACGGGATAAAAGGACAGAATGCTCGGAATTCGGTGCAGATAGAACACCAACTAATGGAGTGTCTGTGGTCGTGTTAGAACCTAAGAAATGAAGCCCATGGCATCAAATCAGCCTTTTATAAAACATGGATCACTATTAATCCAACCGATGCCAAGATTAGTTTCCCCAGGTGAAGTTTTTGGCCTTTGTAAATGTTTTGGAATATCGTCGCCTCATTAATGAGAATCTATATGCAGCGTCACTTTCTTGTTATTTCTCCCCTGACCTCCTGATCCCTGGTAAATCCCACCGCTGAGACGGCCCCTTCAATGCTTGTCTGTAGAATTTAGTGGAACAGCGTTCCTTTTGGAGGGTGAGATTTTAGTATGGAGAGAAAAAGGGAATGTTAATGTTGCATGTGTGCTGCTACAATTTGCATTTGTTTGGCTCGCTTCATCATGCGTCCAGTCATCGAGGGACTTCTGGCAGAAAGAAGGGCCTCATTAAATCCTGGTATCAGTACGCAGTTCACCTCTACAGTGGGGGGGAAAAAAAGACAAATTAAGTGTCTCGCGGGACCCTCAAGTTCTGATGATTTGGACCTCACACAGGTTTTTATGGGGGAAAAAAACTTTGACAGAGGGAGAAGAAACTAAAAAAACATGGCAATGTTTTTCCACGATAATGGATGTGGCTCCAGGGATGGACAGCCTGGATGTAAATACAGGCCCGAGTGGTTAATTTACCCCAAAAAGTCACAATCTGAAGCAAATTCCTCACAGAATGACAAGCAGGCTGTGGAGTTTATAGAGTCAGATTTCATTAACAATAGCATTACTCTCCTGCTGTTATTGCTAACGTGACGAGGACCAGCGAAAGGAGGGGAGGACTCATCCCACCTCCTCTCTGCCGCCAAACCTGGTAATGGGGAGGCAAAATGACATTAGTATTGGATCGTCGCGATTCCCTCCAGACACCTCTCTGAGCCTCGAATGCAGCATTATCCATAAAGTTTATCGTAAGAAAAACCACAGTTGTGCAATTATCCTGCTTTATTGCTTACATTTAAGTTTAATGGTGACCCAGAGGACCAGTTATTAATTGATTGACTAGGTGGTGTTGACAAATAGTAACGGGAAGCATGATGAGGTAATGTCTTGTATTATTTTCATCCTGTCCGAGCAGATGGCCTCTTAACCACAGGTTGGTGACCACAAAATGTTCCGCCGTCTGTTTGTTGTGTGTTTGCATCTCTGTCCCACTTTCTGCTCCCCTGTATCCCTCTGCTGCAGATGTGTGTCTCTCAGCTCCACTCAAATCCAGGCTAAGGACCTTTCTAGAGAGCTGAACTAAGTAAATGTTCCTGTAATTCAGAAACGTCTTCCACTCTCCTCTTTTTCTGCTCACTCAGATACTCAGGTTTTTTTCTACAGGCTTTTTTTTTCTATTTTTGTGCTTCTTGTCAGATCATCTGGTTTTCCCATTCATATTCCTGCTGAACAGCTGTAAGATATTTCTCGTCCAGGAGTGTGAGTGCATTGACAAGCATTAATACCAACTTTTCCAAAATGTATTATCATAATGCCAGTTTACAGATTACAGCTGCCCTCACACAATTGTATACATATGCTGTACAGGACAGGATTCCCATCACTAAGGCATGTTAAGGAAATTTAATTGGATTAACTGTTGTGCTTTTTGACCAACTCATGCATTCGTATCACCATGTGCAGTGTGTAGGTTATTGTCCAGACCAGCATCTGCTCTGATTTCACTTGCAGTAGGAACATCCTGCACCAACAGCGCTGGAGCAGGAGGCAGGTGTGTAAACCAGGGGGGCCACCACCCTCTCACCCACTCCTCCATACTACTGTCACCGTTGAATAATTGATCTGAAACAAAGCAGCTCCAACGTAATGTTCCCTGCTGAGGAGCAAAGCTCTGCAAGAACAGCGATATGTGCAGAACATATGTCAACATCGGCTGCCTACAGTGCGGAAATTCCCCAGGCACACAGCAGACTCTCGC
>OMPJ01022423.1:12851-23994 GCA_900312935.1 Carapus acus
AGTGTGTGTGTGTGTGTGTGTGTGTGTGTGTGTGTGTGTGTGTGAGGGGTAACTGCCGCGTTCATCTTTGTATCTAGACTCAGTGTAAATCTTGCATCCAGCTACTCTTTCGGGCCAAATAAAACACACACGCTTGAGGAATCCCCCAGAACGCAGGGCGGGTGAAGGTATGCAGAGCCGAGCTCCTCTGAGCAGAGACGGCGGGTCAGAGGACACAGACGTGGTGGCTGACAGACATATCTAAACACTAAAGCTACTTTATCTCGCTGATGAAACAGTCGTCTCCAGGTCGTCTACTCATCTCGTCGTTTTATTGCACGCATGGCGGGAAAAACGAGTCAAACAGAAGACAAATCCTAAAGCACGCTTTGGCGGCACCCAGTTAGCTGAAATTAGCCTTGCGTACTGCGGTGTGTATATGTTCAGTTTAGATGCTATTTGGAACACGTTACGGCGGTCTTTAATGCGCACAAATATACCAGGTCATTCCTGCCAACATGAAAGGCGCTATATGTTGAGCGCTGACAGTTATTAGTGGAGAGCTGTTGGCAGATCACTATCAGAGAGAGTCCTCCAGCGCCTTTCATCCTCCCACAATCTACTATAAATAATAGCAGGTTAGTGAGTGACTCATGCGCCGACTCCTTGCTGCCACTGGCCTGCTTCTTCTCCTTTCCCATGAAGCTGTCATAGTGTCAACAAGGGCTTAGCATGCACCAGGTCACATGCAAAAACGGCCAAAGCATCACACGCGACTACGAATCGAAACGGCGGCAACGACGACGAGGAACGAAGAGCAACGTGCAATCTGTGAAAGCTTGCCCTTAGCAGTGGCGTTAGCCTTAGCGCACAAAGGCACTCCAACGTCCACAGTGCAAGTTCTCATCAAGAGCTCTAGATTGCATGAGAGCATCTGTACTTGCACAGGATAAAATGTATTTCATATGCAAATGAGTTGGTCGCCAACGTAGCCAACAAGAGGTGGAATAAAAGCACACAGCTATCACGTGGAGTTGTCCTAAATAGGAAGAGAGATGTTCTCAGCTGGTGTAGTCTAATTGTACACGTACTTGAGATAATGTACATGGGTACTTTCTCTGGGCTGAGGGAGGGAGAGAGAGGGAGAAGAAACGTGTTTCCTCTTAGCAGCATTGTGTGTTAATATAGCTAATTAAGCATTTTAATCAGGGGCGGCGCCGTATTGATCTCGATCTGTGCTAGCGGGGGTGTTAAGTGTTAACTATCGCATTCTGATTATTCCTGTCACTCATTTTCACAGCCGCCAAGAGAGCGAGCGAGGGAGATGGTGAGTGAGAAAGACATTAAGTGAGAGACAGAAAGACGAAGGGAGATGGGGAGACAGGCTGAAAACAATGAGTTGAAGTCATCGCGATTTATAATTAATCTCTTGTCGACTTCTATTGACACGTCCGCTCTTTGATTAAATAATTACCTAAGTGCCATAAGCTCGGGTGATTGAGTCATAATCCTGAGTAAGCTGTGGGCAGCGTCGGTCACCTCCTCTGCTGCCATTAGCTCATCGTTTGCTCGCCTGCCAGAGCAGCAGCCCCCCCATCTGTCGCGCGCCGGTTCTGGGACAGCCGTTTCGGGTTTGGGTGTTTATGAAGCCGGCTAACAAGTTCCTGCTCCACTCTGGCGTTTGTTTCCTTCTCTGAATGTATGCAGATGAATTCATACAGACGGCCGAAAACACACACACGCGTGCCCACATATGCAAATACATTCACACGCATGCCTGCACATTCTGACAAGTGCAGTTTCTCACATTATATTACAGCTCGAACCCACCCACAACAACAACGCGCACACACACACCTCCCTTCACACATGCACTCTCAAACACATGCGCATCTACCCACCTGCCCACCCGTGACTCCCACACCTCACATATAAACAGCCTGGCATCTGTCACGGGGGGGGGTCACACGTACACACACACACACGCGCACACACACATGTACACAGGCAAACACCCCGTGGACACACACACTCACACACAAGCGCAAATTCTGTTGTCTGCGGCGAGCGCACCTTTTGACCTCTTGACAGGTACACACTGGATCTCAAAGAGAGAGGAGAAGCTCAGAGCAGGTCTACAAGTCAGAGACGTGCCCTCTCCATAGGAAGCTGTCCAACTCCTCGGGGCTTGGGGAGATGGCGGTGCCTCTCCCAGGAAGTCATAACTCTCCTCTCAGGAAGTGAGGTGTGTCTGGAGCGTTATCTACATCTGTCTGAAAGGGAAGCAGGGGTACAAGAGGTCAGACAAGAATGGGACCACTTATATCATGTTTTATGTATGATGTGTGGCATGCATCTGAATATTTACACGTGTCTGAAGGTGATGCAAATAAAGCTGAAAAGGGAGGAAGGAAGTTCACAGGAATGCGTTTCCTTTGTCAACAAAGTCTCTTTTGTAAACAGTTGGGGTGGTTCATGATGCAACTCCCAAAGTTCACCAGCAATACCCGGATTGTTGATCAGAACAAGACCTGAGTTTATTTGCGGTCCTAAATCATAAATCCCTCGCCACCACTCAGTGGTAGCCTGAGAGCTTTTTTTTTAGTCCAACGTAAAATACAAGTCTTGGGCAAAGTATCCATGCATTGTACCGTAGAGGGTCTTAAGACCATGTTTCCATTTCATTATATGCTTTAACAACACGAATGACCTTCAATTGCGAACATTGATTCCAACAGTTTTACCTCCTTTTGCGTCCCTGATTGTCCCCTCCTATATTCCCCCTGGTGCTCAGTACATGGAACGACCCCTGAAATAACACGTCCCAAGAATATAAATGATCGGCTCCCGCAAAGTCGAGTTAAAAGCTTTAGGGGGGTGATCCCTGTGAACTCTTCCAGCACTCCCAGGCATATAATTAAAAGGTAGTTTCTAATTTCTATGAGGGAAAATTAGCGCCTCAGCTTCATTGTTAAATCATAGCTGGTGGCACATAGCCTGGGGAGATGGATTGAATGGATCAGAGAGGGTTGGACTGTCGCTGGATAATTTTGACAATGAGGTTCTGGGGTATCATCCATCACTCAAGAGCTTACATGAAAGTTTTGACAGGTAGAGGTCATGGCAATGTGGCAGGAGCCAACGGAGATGGATGCCTTTAATTTGGGTAATGAAGAGTTAACCGTCTTGGGAGAGCAAGAGGAGCGTTAAATGGGGGGACCGGCCGCCATTAAAGGAGAGTCTTATTTAATTCCTTCAGCCCTAATGAAAGACATTGGAACACAATCCTTGATTGACAATGAGGCCCTGGCTGTAATTCCCTGCAGACAGTTCACTTAAGTTCCCCCCCTTGTTAATCTCAAATATAATGAATTGCAAAACTAAGGTTAAATGTGGCAGCGTGAATTCATTATCGCTAATACATTATCTCGTAAGATGATTTACAGTGCAGTCTCGCTCTTATTTTCATTAACAGCAAATGTCTTTGATTTAGCCCCAAGATTCTGCCAGCGCGTTGGTCCTCGCTATCAATCTTGCCCGGCTTGGTCATTGTCCTCCTTTATATCTGACCCCGTCGCTCAAACAATGGGAACATGTCGTAGCCAACAACCTGCTGAAGAAAATTATTATTCGGCTTTTCAGCCCTGTACGCTTCGGCCTCTTTATCGCCACCTCGGAAATTATATTCATCCTGAGCTGTCATTCAACTTCATCCTTGACCCCACTCTTATTGTTGCAGGCTTAATGGCAGTGCCTCTGCCACGATAGCGCTTAATGCTCGTCTGTCTACTAGCAGAGGCCTGCGAGGTCTATCTCGCAATAAAACACAAGGGACTCTATCTGCATATAGGGGTGATAGGTCTGTAGACATTCAAACTGCATGGACGTGCTCGTCCATCGTTCATTAACAAAAAGAAAAGGTGCCTGACATGCCACGTGTCTGTCACAGGTGAAACGCTAATGCCGACAGCATGCTGCCTCACTGGACATGCCGTTCCTTTTGCAGGCATCTTGTAACTTGGGGCAGCACTCCCTGTCTGTTTGTATTAACGCTTAGAGGAATGTCATACATAAATCAGCCTATTACGCGTACATACCCGCGAGCAACATGCCGTTTGCCCAATTTGCCTCAGCGAACGTCGCACACGGGCCTTGCCTTAATTTGTCACTATTCTCCCAAGGAATGCTTCTGGTGCGGACACACGAGTCTGGCTCATTTCTGAACATGAGCGCTCGCGTCCATGTTGCTGCCATGTGTTCAGATTCACACATGCTCGGGAATAAATGAGACAAATTGCGATGGCGCACTAAGTAGGGGCTGTGGTAGCCATGGTGAGTGACAGGAAGGTTATGGGCTCCTAATGACAGGGTTTTAAAGCTATGGCTACTGCTAATTGGGGTGATGTGTCCGTCCCATGTCCCCCCAAGACATGTCTAGAAACCTCGGATTAGGCATGATTAAGGCACTGGTCCTCCCAGTGATTCAAGACCTCTCGCAGTATTTATCTGCTGTGGTCAGATTAGCCTCATGATGGACAGATAGAGATCGAAAGGGTCATGATATAGCAAGACAGTTAGTTTGAAGCCTATTATTGGCACAGCGACTCACCTGGGATATTACATGTGTCACAGGATATGCTGAAAGTTGCCTAGAGATGGGATGGAAGCTTTTGCTAAACAAATTACAATCATAGCATATAAAATCATGATGTTCAGTAGGAAAGCACTTTATCCAGCACTGCTGTACATTATAGTGGTTCTCCCAAATTGAAAAGACACTAATTATGTGTTTACTCCCCAGAGGTTTACGTGGTGTGTGATTTATTTTATTCTATTTTTTTAATGCTTCCTCAATTGATTTGTAAGCAAAAAACCCCCAAAACATCCTTATCACCAAATTTTGTACCTTGATATAAATAAAGATGGTCCATCCCTGGCCTGATTGAAAAAATGTCAGCGTGCACTTATATATCAAATGCAAATGTTTGATGGTACTCCTCACAAGGAAATCCCTGTGCACCTTCTTTGAGCTTGTTGAAGCATTCTCCTCTTAAAACATTGTCGTCATTTAAGTTAACACAATACAAAGGGACGCACGTTTGGTTTTAAATGATCAAATGCTGCAAGGGATTACTCCTCTTCCACACCCAATGAGAAGGCCCGTCTCTGGTGCCTCAAGATTTTTCACTCACAAATAATATGCCAAGCACTTGAGAGGGCAGATAAAGTATAGCGCCTTATGGTAACTCCTCATGTGCATGAGACGGACACCTGTAATGAGATTGCTGCGGCGAGATATCAAGGAGGAAACGTTGGAAATAAGAGATTTGCTAATCCGTTCAGTCTCATTACCACATTTCATCTTTCCTTGCTCTGTCAAAACTTTGTTTTCCTGTTTATTAACAGTGTTGTCTCTAAGCTCTCATTTTGTAAGCCTGAGTTCTTTTATTGACAATGTGAAATTCAGTAAGGGTAAAATAACAACTGTGAGATTGTTTGCGCGATAGTAGCTTCTAAACAGCACGTAAAATAGATTATTTCTTAGAATATCCACATCGACAGGAAACTAAATTAAGATAATCAGGATAATCACTGTAATGCGCTCACATTAGCATCGCCCAAAACCTTCCAAAACCAACCAAAGTCTCCTCAACTAATAGGGACACATCCTCCCTGTTCTCCACCTTTCTTTTTCGTCTTCCAAAGACCCCTCACAAATAAAGTGTGAGGATAGCCAGCTTTGCCACTCTCGAGAGGTCCATGGCGGCTGTGACCTGCCACACTCATTACCAAACGCTCCAATATTGATTTCTAGATAGTTGTTAAACACTCTCTCATGCACGCGGCTTAGCCCTCCATATCCCTGAGTCTCCTCCAATGACCTTTACTGTTCTGACAGAGATAGCTCACCAAGCGTGGCGGAGGGATGTGGGGGATTTGCAAAAGGGGGACATTTATGAAAATCTTTCTTGAGGCCTGTCTGAGAAAAGTCTTAGGAGGCATGAAGGAAAGGGCAGTGAGGTAGTGTATGGAGAAGACATATTGAGCTTCTGATATTGAATCGGTGAGGATGCAGGGGAAAATGCTGGTGTATGTGTGCGTTCGTGTTACAAAGATGCCCCACTCGCTTGAAGTCATCTTTTTTTTTTCTTCTTCCATGTATCGCTATCGCACTTCCCACTGAGGCACTTGGCACAGGAGATAATATTGGAGGAAAAGTTAACACGGGCACAGTGAGTGTGCCATAGTTGATACTGAAATGACTTTTACTTGGCATTTAAGGGACTAAGCACAAGAAATGCAACGCAGCTGGTGGTGTCTGTCTGCTCTTGTTGTGGGTCAAAATGAGTGTGATGGGTTTTGGTTTGGGTGGAAAATGGGGCAAACGTTGTTGGGTCTAGAATGGAGGGGTTGATTCCCAGCACTGGCCCCAGGAGTGGAAAACACACAGTTTTCATTGTGGCTCACATGCCAGTGATTATGTTTAGATGCCACAACATATTTACCCTGAGACGCATCCTCGCCACGCAAAGATGTCTTCTTCTCCTTCGTCTTCGACCACGCTGTGTTTTGACTTAATGAAGATGTTGCAGGTAGTCCACTTTACCTAATTTCACCTCAGGTTTTAGTGGTTATATGTCACCGAATGCGGTTTGCACCATTGATTTTTCCTCTGCCACTGCTCTCCTACCCCAACTCCCATCCCCCCCATCACTCTCTACATTGATGAAACCCCTCCTGGTGGCTCCCCAGGGGAATCCATCTCGTGCTGATAACTTTGAGCTATCTTATCTGGTCACTGTTCAAACAAGAGTGAATGCTCAGATTTGCTTCAGGTGTTTGTCTCTCCAAGGGTCCATTTCGTCTTGTTTTTGTTTTCAAGGTTAAAGTCTGATTGATGCAGAGGATTTTCCAACAATGCTGTTTTTGTCCAGCCGTGTTTGGGCTCATGGCTAAATCGCTGTTGGTCAGCACATCCCATCTGTTGGAAAAGTAAAGTGCACAGGGTAGAGAAAATACGAATAGTGTGTGTGAGTATGTGTTTGGAGGGGGATGTGTCCTCTTGGATTTAAGTTTCACAGCCAGAAGGAGTTGATGGTCATGCTTCAGGAATCGATTAGCTTTGTCATTTCTTCACCGCTACAAACCATCTAAGACAGTACTACAGGAAGAGGGAAGCGTAGTAATGGTGGGATGGATCTCTGGCTCGGACAACTAAGCCGATCTTGGGGAAAACGTACATATCACCTGCTTACTGCTGTTTACTTGCATTGACTTCTTGCATAGCCTGTCCCCGCTATCAGTATCTGAGCGAGAGGTGATGAAATTGTACTAAAAATCATTAAGTCTTGAGAATGCACCATTTGTTGACATAAATTTCACTCTGATGGTATAAATAATTTGGGAAAATTGAATGTCCAGTCATTGTAGTTAAGAGTGGCTAGTTCGTTTCTAGATTTTCTTCCACTTAATGTTAACCTGAGAAATGCCAGCAGACTATCAGGGGCCGAGCAAATCTAACGAACCTTGACTTTAATTTGAGGTTGCGCAGCAGAGTTACCCACTAATTATAAAGACGTGAGGACCTAACACAGTGCTGCCTGAGATGTTGCCCAAAGGCTGTAGATTCTCAATTTGTCATGCCGCTTTGAACTGTCGCTATTTGGCTGTGGGTGCAAAGATCATAAACCAGTAAAACTTCAGAGCACAGGATGCGACTGAGGGTGACTAAGCACAGCGGAGGGAGGCAGCCCCCTCTCCGCTTTGTGCGCGCACACACACACACGCACGCACACACACACACACACACACACGCACACACACAAATGCTGGCCTGTAGTCAACAGCTATCTTATCTCGTGAGGGGGCAAGTCTGGGCTGGCCAGCAGGGAGGCAGAACCACAGGCCTCTACGGGGGCAGCTTCTTCGAAACCAAGTGCTTGGTTGAAATATGATAAACAGATCTATTTCTGCAGACGTGTGCTGCACCTTTTGACTAAGGTCGCTAACTTTTCTTTGTTGATAAACTGCACCACAGTTTCTACCCGTAACTGTAATCCTGGGCAAAATACTGCACAACTTGTTTTACTCCTACAATGAAGGTCCTGAGATTTTATCCAGCCAGCGATGAGGGAGCTATAGGAACTCCACTTTTGTCACACCTCAGGTGTAAGAGTTGCACAAATTAAACTTTCGTCCCCTCTTTCAGGGTTCTTGGTGTGTGCAAGTGTGTGAGCGAGACCTGACCTGCAGCCATACCATCCATCAGCATTAGTCCTACATGCTCCCCAGACTAAACACAGTCTCATTACAGTGGCTATGAGAGCCTGGAGGGCTGTTCCTCCCCACAAGTTTATTAACACACGATACAATGTACAACACAGGACAAGGTATGCCGGACTCTAACAGTAAACACCGTTTCATTGCTGCTGGTACATAATTAAAGGATTTAAAATGGCTGGAGCTTAAGGAGAATGACATGGCAATATGATTAGTGAGGAACATACTGTACCGTGTAAGCCATGGCTGCTTGAGGATGATGTCATCTCCTCGAGGCCCCCGCGGGTTCCTGTTTCTGAGCTGGGCAGTGTCTGCTCTGCGGAGAGGGAAAGGCTAGACTGAGGCAGGAATCTGTGCAGGATTCCATGCAGACTTCTAACAGTATATATTCACATTCTCATGTCACCTTTTTAAGGAGTGTGGAGAGTTATACTCTTGTTTGAAAAACTCAGGTATGCTTTGATTTTGCTGAGGCACATAAATTCATTTCAATTTAACATAAATTGAACCCTCGTTTCATTGCTGTTGAAACAGAAATCTTGCAGTAACATTGTATCGCAGGACTTCCTTGGTACAATTTGCAATGAAAATGATAAACCAACGCAGACTGGGCCAACTTTGAAAATACAAAAATTTGTATTTGCTTTTCTGGGGGGATTTCTGGGGCTCAGTTGCAGGATTATGTTCTTCCCTCCACCATCCCCTTTTCACTTTGGAAATCCCTACTGTGAACTACTTTGGACACTGCATTTGCAGGATGGCAGTTTGATGAATGCTGATGATCACTGTTTAATCTGACAAGCTGTCATACGAATAGGTCATATTGGTTTTGTATATTCAGCAGAATACCCCAGACGCTGTATTATTGAAATGGTCAGACAGAATGTAGATTTCTTAATATAGTAAGCAGTAGTCAGCAGCCTGAGGTTGGCGTGAATTCATCGCAGACACACTTATAATATATAAAACCTGCAAAGGGGTTTTGTATTCTCTGTACAATGGCTCACAGGGTCTGAACATCTTAGGCCTGTTATTGCATGAGCATGTCTCTGTGATAAACATTCCAACACAGTGCTCAAGCCCGGGCTGTTTACATTTGCGACAAGACACTCCACTCTCAAGTATCTGCTAAGCATCGGACCTTGAGAGACAGAGGCCACATCAAGGAGGTCAACAAAGAACCTGACACCCTGGAGAAACATTTGCATAGAGTCGAGAATGTAAAGCGACAACAGGGCATATAATGGTCCTTGGAGGCACCAAACATTTAAGCGGTAAAACAAAACAAAACCAAAAAGCTATCCAGCCGCTGCGAGATCCTCTTCATTGTGAGAACTTTTGTGGAGACCGTATGATCTTTGAGCAGTAAACTAACAGTATAAGGCAGCCAGCTAGATGAATACTGGGCAACTGTCATGGCTTCTTTTACAATTATCTCGCCAGTTTAGCCACCTGAATGGGTCATAGTAATGGACAATTATACACAAACCATTAATCTGAAATATTCATGCAGGTGATCCGGATTGGGCAAGATGGATAGAGGCGCTTTCAAATCATAGAGAGATGCTGGGCAGCGACGACTTGCAAACTGCTAAAAGTTGTAGTGGTAATTCCATGCATAGCGCCAGATTAGCATGGAGTGTCCCAACCATGTGGGTCTGAAAAAAAGGCTCGTCTAAGCATGGTGAGGCGAGCACACAACGCAAGCAACGCGAGTTCATCTGTCGAGTGAAGCGTAAATTTGCGTTATAAGGTCCAACTGATACAAGCCGGCTTTGCCACCCATGCAAGCTTTAAACCCCTCCCCGCCCCTTTCTGCATTGTGAAGCCATCAGATAGTGGCCTGCAGAAGTCCACACCTGTCTTGGGGCTATGCAGAGGAGATGGATCCATGCATTTTTAGCATCAGATAGCCCCTAGCCAGGGTTAGTATTGATCTAACGCTTCACTGGCCCTTTGTGAGAGCAGCAGCTGCTTTGGGGGGCTTTTAGATAAGCAATGCAAAGGGGATTGTTTCTCCTGAAACCCTCTTTCAATGCCCCTACATGAAAACCAATCGCTTAATTCAACACTCCATCGCACTGGAATAAAATGTCCTCTCCCTTGACACTGAAAGTAGCAAATAAGCATTAAAACATCTGTCTTCGGGGGCTTTAGAAAGTGTGTAGTGTTAAAAATCATGTAGTGATAATGCAAATCTCTGGATTTCCCCCCGTTTAATCATATTTAATCTCTAGAGTGAAAATGAAATGAAAACACAACATGTGTCAGTATCCCGCAACTCCCCTCACTCCACACTCATACTGATTACAGTGGCTGAATGAGGGAGATGGGAGGGGAGGCGGGGGGTCCGGGGTACATCTGTGTGAGCAGGCATGGCGCTGAGCCCCTCCCTAAGATGACTCATAGGCTGCATGGGCTGACACGAGCACCTCATTCACAGCCAATAATGAGCCATGCTAATGAGCAGGACAGCCACCCTGCACGCTCATCATTAAGCAGTGCTGTGATTCATGTCCAGCATGGAACCATCATACAAAGAGGAGGTAGGGCTGGCTGCGAACAGATACCCAGGGATACCGGGCGGAATCCTTCCCAGGACCAGGATGTGTTTTGCTATACACGGCCCAGCAAATTATTTGGATATGTTCTTTCTCAGGAGGAATGGAGCCATCCCAGAAAAAAAAGCTGAATAGAATAATGTCCATCAAGTTACCATCCGCCTGCCTATGGGGAATGTCAACGTTTCAAGTGCACATGCAAGGACAATTTCCTAGAATTCCATGCGACCGACATAGGCTTGCAAATTCCACTTAAATACGATACCGCCATATCACTTTTGTTGGAAAAAAGAGACGGCTGCGCGCACGTCTGTGCTGATTTG